>NW_026506067.1:0-49059 GCF_026875155.1 Cherax quadricarinatus
TTTTTTCAGGATTTTTTCCATCCCCAGGGACTGCCCCTTCCCGGGGAGGAACAATGAAAAAGGACCCTTTTTAAATTTTCGTTTTTTCAGGCAGCCAGGGGCAAATCCTTTTGATCATCCAGTCAAGTATAAGTTTAAAAAAAAAAAACACTTTTTTGATCTGCCTGAGACGGGTAAGGAGATAGAGGGTGGGCAACTGTCAAAAGGTTAGGGGTTTCCAACAAAGTTAGACCTCAAATATTAATATACAAAAATTACTTCATTGGGAGGTCACCTGGGAATTAAAAACTTTATATAGAATCAAAAAGGGAATTTTTTTGGGCCAAATTAAGGCAGGATATGAAGAATCAATCGGGTGTTCCCAAAATGTCGCAATTTGGGAAACCGGGGACATTCCAAAAAACCTGCACCTCCAGCCATCCCTGCTGAGGGAAACCCTTTTGCAGAATTATAGTTTGTGTGGGTTCATACCTAGGTCAAAGTTGGAAAAATCATACTTATTACCTTTTAGGGTTAAAAGTAATAGTCCCCTAAACAATTCTCATGGCAGTATTAATAAAAAATCTTTCTAAAAAGGTTTTTTAACCGTTTTAAATTTTTTTTTTTTTGGGCATCCTAAACTATTTAAAAGGATCAAGGGTACTAACTTTCACTGCCAAAGCTTTCCAGGAAGCATTAACTATTGGGATAATCCAAAACTATCCACTGCCTATCATCCTCGTCCCAACGCCTTTGGAAAGATTCCATCAACGTTACAAACCTTTTGAAAAAACTTTTTGTAGGGATTTTCCTACAACTGGGATGAATCACTCCCTTTGTTGTGTTTTCAAAAAGAAAAAACCTGTGCGGAGTCTCCCAGGTATATCCTTTTGAGCGATCTTGGGGCACCATGTACGGGGGTCCTCTTTGGGTGCTCAAAAAAGGATGGATGGGGGGGGAAGACGTTAGCTCAACCTCACAACCCGTTTTTAAAGGTTTGCGGGGTGGCACGTCAGTTAGCCAAGGTAACCTAAAGGCAGCTCAAAATAAATGAAACAGAAGGTATACATCCAGGAACAAGGTGTTGGTCGGGAACCTATACCTGGCCACCCCTGAAAGCTAGATTTACGGGCCCTTGCAAATTGAAAGAAATTTTTATCTGGAATTTTAGGGGTATCTCCCTGGAAAAACCCTTGAAAACAAATTACCAATTAATAAATTTTTTCATACACCAGAAAAAAGCCCCCGTAATGTCTGTCATAAAAAAAAAAAAGGCAAATACCGTCGGAACGTACACAAAACCCCCACAAAAAAGGAAGCACACGTTTTTTTCGGTCCACTTGACCATTACAAAGTCATTTGGGACTTTGTCAAGGGTCCAAGCGGCCCCGAAACGTCGCGTAAGCTTCTCTCTTTTAGTGGGGGGTTATTTGTTAAAACCTGTCCCCCTACCTCTGAGGACGACTCTGACTCTTTGCACTCTATTTCTGAAATTAATGTCAACTTCCAAACTCTGTCCTCCTCAAGGACCCTAGCCCTTTAATGGGGGGGGCTATCTGAAACTCAAGCAACAAGTTTAACTGTGCTTCTACGTCATACCCGATTTTTTTTGGGAGTGCCGAAAAAATGTACATATTTTTATCAAAATGAGATGTGGGAAACTCTAAAACCCTATAAAAACTCCCCCCTAAGAGCTAACCCTGAAAAGCAAACCTTTTCCGCAGGAGGTAGAATTTCTGTTAGGCAGGGGGTTATGGGGGGGAGCCATTATTTTCTATGGGCTTCCCCCGGGCCCCTTGGGTTTTTTTAACCCAAACGGTCCGAACGTTTTTATATACTTTTTTACCGCGGGCCCCCAAACTATTATACATTTTTTTTTGTCATACATTAAACTTGCCACGATAACCCTTTGGTCCCCCTAACGGGAGAAAATGGTTTTGCGCACCACGTGCCCATATTAAATAATTGGGATGCCTGGGTACCATATGCCTTTTTTCTATTAAAAAAAAAAATATTTTTTCTCTCAAAAAAGTTGGGGCACTACGGGAGAGAAAGTATATATACGTTTTTGGGCCATTTACGGGGTTAAAAAAAAACGATGGAGGATTTCGTATGGTACAGCACCATAAGGTGAATGAGGTCACAATCCCCAGATCTTCCCTCTTCCCCCGTCAGAGACGTAACGACTTTGTGGGAAGGTACTTTTGAGTCAAAGTTTTTGATCTCCTTAAATTTTATTTAGGCGAAGGGGGAAAACTCGCCTTCGAAAATTTCCCGGTCATTATCAAAAATTCAGTTCCCATACCAGTAACCCAACAGGTTTCCCCCTTTGAAATGAGAAATTCCCCCTCTTCATTCCAGAAACTTTTCCATCAGGCTATTTAAAAGGGCTTAAAAGGCCCGGCAGCATACCGGATATATTTTTAGTGGTGTCTGATACTTGGGGTCAAACATTTGACTTAAGGCTACTTTGAGACCCTTTTAGAGTTCCATTTAACTGTTAATTTATCTAAGTCTTCCTTTGGCCAGGCCACTGTTACTTTTTTCTAGGCCATGAAGAGGGAGTGGTAAAAATTCTCCTAAATTTGCTAAAGTTCTGCCATTATAGAAATTATCCAGTTCCACATGAAGGGAAATCTCTTCAACTTTTCCTACATGATAGGATTTTACAGAAGATTCTGTAAAATTTTTTTAATATTGTACATCTCTTTTCCCTCTTGCCAGTCACAAAGTCCCTTTTTTTGGGCCTCAGAAGCCCCAAAAACTTTCACTAAAGCAAAAAAATTATTGTGTACTGCATCATTCTTTTGTCTCCCGACTTCTCCAAAACCCCCTTTCTCATTTACAGGTTGATGCTTGAGGTCGGGGTGGCAGTACGTTCAAAACAGGGGAGAGGGGTTTGCAGCCTGTAGCCTTCTTTTTCCCCTGAAGTCCGTGACCAAGGGGTTACCCATCGAAAAAGAAGCCCTCGCACTGGTACTGGGGTTTTTTGGGGGGCATTCGATTTTTAAACGTGGGGGCCCAACTTCAATGTGGTCACTGTCTATAGCGACCCAACCCTCTAGTTAAACCCAAAACCGAAGAACCACAAAACGAGGGTCATAAATGGATTCTACGACTGCAACCCTATTCTTCAGAATTTACACATGAGGCAAAGAAAAAAAAGTTGGCAGACTCTTTTATCAAAAGTCTAAAAATCATAATTTTAAAATTACACCTCCATCCGATTACACCGCTTGATTACGACCACTTGACTTACGACCGTGTTTTTTATGCCAAAATTTTTGGGAAAAAACAACTATTTGTGTTGTACACAGTGTTTTATCCTAAACCTTACAGTATAAAATACAGATAACAGCAATAAAAAGTAAAGAAAACATGAAAACCCCAAAAAAAACAATAAAAAAAAAGTCATTACAAAAATGTTTTGTTTATATTTAAGTAAAAATTCGACTTACACCCCAAGCGGGGAAAGGTGCATTTTATAATCAGCTTCCTTTAACTCAGAAGAAATTTCTCAGAAGAGATGCTTGTCCGTGCAAAACAAACACGGCAAAAAAAGACCAAAACACTCGGTTTATGTGTGAGGAATGAAGGTGCCTCTGTGCATGGTGCCTTGTTTCAAGGGGTTCCACAAGCTCCCGCAGTTCTAAAACCATGTCCAGTGATTGTAAATATATGATAGAACATTAGTATTATACAAGATTTGTGCATGTTTATTGTAATAAACAAAAGTGGTAAACAATAATATGATAATAACTTTAGTGCGGTTATTGTGTTCAATACAGTGAGTTTATATACGTATATACATTATAACAGTATTGGTCTCTCAGGCCCCAGATGTTAGTAGGAATAGAAAAAATTGGAAAAGAAAAGAAAAAACTTAAAAAACCGCTAAATAATGTAATGCGCGTATGTGGAATTCGTCGATGTTGCCGCCACCACATCATTTTTGACAAACTTCTTGGCACTGTATCTCGGTAAGTACTGATCAGAATTTTTTTTTGTCTTATTACCTTCACAAAAATATGCTCTTTAATTCTGTAAAGAAAAAAATAATTTTTTTTTTTTTTTTCAAAATTTCTTGGACACTGGAGCACCACTTCAGATTTTGGCCTTGGACCCTGAAGGGGTTAATGGATAAATGAACATTTAAACCAGTTTTACCTTTATTGAAGATTCTTCTTGGCATATGGAAGATGGGGAGGAGGGAAGAGGAAGGAGAGTTTATTGTTTGGAAGGGGAATCCCCTTCCATAACAACTTCAGGTATCAAAGCCCTATCCGGTTTACTTCCCTTCTTAGTCTTTACTGGCACTAGGACCAGGTTGAGAGTCACTGGACTTCCCAAACATCCTGGCTGAGCTCGGCCATACGTATGCCACTAGCGTATTTTTCTACAAGTTCTTTCTTGAATTCTATCGTGTTTCTCACCTTCTTTACCAACGGACTGGCACTCGGAACTTTCTTTGGCCCCATGGTGGCTTATTTAGCAGTCGCAAGCACAAAAAAAAAATGGATTATTACAAAATGTTTTCAGAAGAAAACGCAGAGTTTGCTCACTGAATGAGTAACATGGAAGACTTGTATGGAGCGGCCGCATCCCACGGCCAGGCGGACGTCTCTGGTACGGATAATTTCCGAGCAGAATGTATGAAAATGGGGAAAATTTAACAGAAAAGTGCTCGAAAACTGAATTGTACGATAACTGGACCGGATGAAAACTGGGGTACCACTGTAGTTGACTCGTGGTGGTTAACCCGTAAACGGTCCAAGCAGATCTACGTTCACATGTGTAGTGCTCCAAAAGTAGATCTACGTTTTTTTACTTATTTTCAAATATAACAAAAAAAGTAGATTAAAGTTTTTTTACACATTTTCAAATGTAAAAAAACAAAAAGAAGATCTACTTTTTTACATACTTTCAAATGTTGAAAAAACGTATATACACATTTGGACCGTTTACAGGCTAATATTTTACTGGAGTGAACCACAGGACCCCAAAGGAAATAAGCCACAATGACTGGCTTCGTTGGGTTATCCTGGAGTCATCCAGTTGGGTTAATGTTTTATGATATTTTTGTCATTTTAGGTGTCTGCATATTAGTGCATATATACGGGGAAGCGATAAACCACTAGGGTCGTACAGCACCTGATGGAATAAAAGACAATCAATTTCAAGGCAAGGAAGCACAGTACAGGTTCAGTTTTGTTGGATCAAGAGCCTCTCACCAGTTGTGTCCACACTGAGTCGTGGGGCTCAGACAGCGATGCTGCAACACTTAATGTCTCCATGAACATGTATATTATTATTATATTCAGAGGAGAGTGCCAAAGTGGTATGGGGCATACTGCACCATGAAACAAATTTTCATACAAAAAGGTTAAAAAAAGGGACAAAAATGTGCAACAATGTCTGTGGCATCATAAAGATAAAAAACGTTTGCAAGAAATTTTATTCGGTATCACAAATACAGTCACACAAATTATCATAAAACAAAAATAAATATGTACAAAACCCTGGGAAAACCCCAAAAAAAGAAAATAAAGTGCTTTTTCCCACGGGTCCTTTAGTTCAGTATGACAGCTGAAAACTTTATTATTGTAAAAAGTTATAGAATTACCGACAATAGTAAAGAAAAAGGACACAAGTGAAAACTAATGTGACTTTTTATTGTGGAAAGTTTCGCTCTCCAGGACTTTTCAAGCCATTGGCTTGATAAAGCCCCGGGAGAGCGAAATTTGCCACAATAAAATTCAATTATTTGAAACTTGTGTCCTTTAACTTTTTTAAAATTATAATCATGGGGAGACTAAACCCGTAGGATTACAGGCATGTGGGGGGATGGGAGGCGTTTAGGCCAAATTTGGGGAACCAGAGCTCAAAACCAAATTCCCTAGATAAAGAGCCCCTGCCCCAGCATAAAAGGAAACCTCCCGGGAGGTGCAGCTGTAACAGCTCTTTTGGTTGCCCTGCACCTCACGACCATGACCCCCGGGAAAAAACATTTTGTACAAAATTTTTAATGAAAAAAACTCGGGAGAATACGAGTAGGAAATAAATCAAACCTGGGTGAGTATTGTTCTCCCGGGGGTGGGCCTACTGATTTAGCAGAGGGATGTACACGGGGGGCCTGCACCCCCCATGCTAAACACGTCAGCCAGAACTTTTTAAACATCTTAACCTAACAACTTCCTCTTACAGTTTTTTTAACCAAATGTTTGTTAAATAGTGAGAGCACAGCAGCAGCCACATCCCACTTAACTCTCCAAAACCAACAAAACTTAATAGCCATAGATCTATCAACCACTACAAAAAACATTTTAATTAAACCCTCCACAACACTCCTCACCCATTTTTTAGCAGTTTAAAACGGTTTATATATTTATTTCACTTGTATTATGTTTATTAAAATTTTTAAGTGTAGTAAGTAAAAATGTTTCTGACGATGGAAGAAAAAAACTTTTTTAGTCGGGACTCAACAGCTACACAGTTTTTTTTTTTAAACAAAGATAAGCCTGTCTTGCGTCCCACCACTACCACCAGCTGTCTTCTCCACCACCAACCCGCTTATACCCCAAAAACGTCTTCTCCACAACCACCTGTTTACCACCCCAACCACCTGTCTTACTACCACAACCACTGTCTTACCACCACCACCCGTGTCTTACTAAACCCCCAACCCCTGTCTTACCCCCCACCCCAGCGTCTTTAAATGTTTTTAAAAACCCTTTTTTTATACCCATTTTAAACTACCCCCCCTGTCTTAAAACCCACCACCACCTGTCTTTACTACCCAAACCACTTTTTACCACCCCCACCACTGTCTTACTACCACCCCCTGTCTTACCACAAAAAAAACCCGTGTTTACTAACCACCACCACCTGTCTTACTACCACAACCCTGTCTTATACCACCACCCGCTTTCTTACTACCAACCCCCGTTTTACTACCCCACAGCTGTCTTAAACCACAACCAGCTGTCTTACTACCACAACCACTGTTTTACCACCCCACCCGTCTTACTACCACAACCAGCTGTCTTATACCCCACCCTTTTTACCCCACCCCCCCACTACCAAACCCCCGCTGTTTACAAACCAAAACCCGTTCTTAACCACCACACCCCCTTTTTAAAATACCACACCAGCTGTTTCCACCACAACCAGTTTTAAAACCCCCCCAGCGTCTTACCAAAAACCCGCGTTTTAAACCACCACCACCACTGTCTTACTACCACAAACCCGCTGTTTTACCACACCCCTTTTATTTACCACACCAGCTTCTTAAACCCAACCAAAATGTTTTTAAACCCCAACCCCTGTTAAAAACCACCCAACCCGCGTTTAACCACAACCCTTTTTACTCAACTGTCTTACACAAAACCCCCTCCAACCCCCGCTGTTTTACCACCCCCCCCAAACCCTTTTTAACACCACCACCCTTCAAACCCCCACAACACCCCCAAACCCCACTTACACCACAACCATGGTTTACACAACCACTGCTAACCACCAAAAACCCCTTCTTACCCCACACCCTTCTTCTACCACCACGTTTTAAAATACCACCACCCCTGTCTTAACCCAAACCCGCTGTTTTTCCCCCAACCACGTCTTACCACCACACCAGCCTTTTATACCCCAAACCAGTGTCTTATACCACAAAACCCCCCCCCCCCAAAGTCCCTTTTCCCCACCAACTTCCACCCCCCCTGACCCCCACCAAACAAACAAACCGCTTTCACCCCCCCCAGCTGCTTTCCCCCCCCAATTCTTAACCCCCCAGATTCTTACCATAACACCACCCGTCCCTTACCCCCCACAGCTGTCAACTACCACAAACCCGCTGTTTACCTACCAAACCATTTCCTTACACCCCCAGTGCTTTCCCCCCCAACAGATTCTTACCACGCCACCCGTTTAACCCACCCCCTTTTTCCCACCCAACCCTCCTTTCTACCACCAACCACTGTTTCCACCAACCCCCAAAATGTCTTACCTCACCACCTTCACACCAACCACCACCTTCACCCCACAACCCGCTTCCACCACCACCAGCGTCCTACTTCCACAACCCCTTCTTACCCACCCTTCTTAACCCCCACCGCTTAACCACCCCCGTCTTAAAAACCACAACAGCGTTTTAAAAAAAAAAACACAAACCCCCAACACCGTTTTCCCCCAACACCTGTTTCTTTCCACCACAAACCCGCTTCTTACCCCACACCCTTATTTCCACCCCAAACCACTGTCTTACCCCCACCTTCCAAACCCGTTTTAGCTTTTTAAACCCACCCCCACTGCTTAATTACCACCACTCTTAAAACCACTACCACCTGTTTACCACCACAACCCGTCTTTTCCACAACCACCTGTCAAAACCCCCACCACCTTCTTTCACCACAACCCCCTGTTTTAACACCACCCTGTTTTTACAAACCACCAGCTGTCTTAAACAAAATTTATAAACCCCCAAACCCCGTCTTTCCCCCACACCACCTGCTTACCACCCCCCACCCCTTTTTCCCCCCACCAGCTGTCTTAAACCAAAAAACTTTTCTTACACCCCCTGTTTACTAAACCCCAACCAGCTTCTTACTACCACCCGTGCTTAACCAAACCACTTTGTTTACCCACAACCGTCTTACCACCACCCCCTGTCTTACCCCCCACCAGCTGTCTTTTTAAACCCCCTTTAAACCACACCAGCGTTTACACCACCACCAGCTTCCCCTTTCTACCCAAACCCGTGTCTTATCCAAACCAATTTCCCCTACCACCCCACCTGTCTTATACCACAACCACTGTCTTTCCCCCCACAACCAGCTTTTTTCCCCCACCACCTGTCCCTTACCACCCAAACCCCTGTCTTTTCCACACCACCACCCCGTCTTACCAAAAAAAACCACCCGTCTCACCAGCACTCTTTTAACCCCCACCCCCAGCTGTCTTACCTTTACCACCACTGTCTTACCACCACCACCCGGCAAACCACCAACCAGCTGTTTACCCCCACCACCCCTTTACCACCACACACTGTCTTACCACCCCAAAACCAGCTGTCTTACCACCACCCCTGTCTTCACCCCCAAAGCTTTTTTACCACCACCTACTTACCACCACCTTCTTAACCCCCAAAAAAACTTCCACCCCCAAACCACTGTCATTTTCCCCCCTCTTACCCCACCAGCTTTCTTACCCCCACCACTGTCACCACCACCACTTCTTACCACCACAACCACGCTTACCCACCCCCACCCCGTCCACCCATATCAGGCCCCCAACACCACCACCCCCCCCACCCTACACCCGTCTTACCCCCCCGCGTCTTCCCCCCAACCACCCCCCCCCCCCCCCCCGTTTTACCCCCACAACCACTATCCCACCCCCCACCTGTCACCACCACACCCCCTTTCTTACCACCACCCCCACTTCTTTTGCCACCACTTTCCACCACCATGTCTTACCCACCCCACTTTTTAAACCCCACCCCCACCCCCCACCTTTCAAAAACCCCACCGCCTTTCCACCCGCTTCTTACCGCCCCCACTTCACCAAAAAATCGCTGTCTTCCCAAAAAAAACTTCTAAAAACCCCCCACCCGCTGCTTTCCCCCACCACTTCTTCCCCCACCAGGCTTTTTCCACCACCATCCATCTGTCTTACCATCACCCCTAGCTAGTCTTACCACCACCACAGCTGTCTTACCACCACCACCAGCTGTCTTATTAACCATCTCAGCAGTCTTTCCTATCCACCACCAGCAGCTTCCATAAAAACCATCAGCACCACTGTCCCTTATCTAACATCAAGACCATCTGTCTTACCAACACCAACCATCTGTCTTAACCATCACCATCACTGTCATACCACCTACCACCAGCTGTCTTACCACTACCACCAACTGTCCTACTAAACCACACCACCAGCTGTCTTACATCACGCACCAGCTGTACTTAACCAACACACACCAGGAGCTGTCCTTACACTCTACCACCAGCAGTCTACACCAACCAGCTGTCTTACCACTAAACCACCTCGCTGTCTGACCACCACACCCATCAGTCTTACCACTACCACCAGCAGTCTACCACCATCAGCTGTCTTACCACCACCATCACTGTCTTACCACCACAACCAGCTGTCATAACCACCACCAACCACCGAATCTAACCATCACCACCAGTCTTAACCAACACCACCAGCTTCTTACCATACCAGGGAGGGGGGGGGCTGTTTACTACCACCATCACAGTCTTATCCACCACCACCAGCTGTCTTCCATCCATCCACCAGCTGTCTTACCACACCACCCAGCTGTCTAACCATCACCACCAGCTCTCTTATCACCACCACCACCGGAGGCTGTCTTATTCACCGCCACCAGCTTTATTACCACCACCAGCTGTCATAACTATCACCTACCAGCCTGTCTTACCATCACCCCAACAACTTACCATCCACCAACCAGCTCTCATACCATCCACCACCCTAAGCTGTCTTGCAATCACACCACATGTCTTGCATCAACCACCAACACTCTTACCACCACAACCCGAAGCTGTCTTACACCACCACCAGCTGTCCCAACCCTTCCCAACAACTATTGTTACACCACCAGCAGTGTTGTAACCACGGTCACCAGCTGTGTTACCACCCCCTTGAGGGAGGGTCCATGACACTGAGTAGGAGCTTTTGATCTAGGTAACAGGATCGGTGCTTCTGTTCCCTGAATTTGAGGCTGAAAACATTCCATAACCCCCCCTTTGCTGTATATCCTACGGTTATAGAGCTCTCCGTGAATATACTACTATAATAACGTGTTACCACCACCGTGGTGGGCATTTAGAACCACCACCAGGGAACTTCCGGGTGTCACCACTACCAGTGTATCACCACCCAACAAGTGTCACTACCACCATGTAATCACCAACTACCATGAGTCACCATCACCAAGAGTCCAATACCCACCAGGACTCACCACCAGGGGCCACACCACCAGGACCACACCGCCACCAGGGTCACCGCTACCAGTGGTCACCACCAGGATCACCTACCCATCAGTAGTCACCACCACCAAGTGAGTCACCACCACCAGGTTGGCGACACCGCCAGGGTCACCCGTATCACCACCACCAGACCGGGCCTCGGGGGTTGTTGACCCCCAAAACACTCTCCAGTAAACCAACAGGGATCACCCAAGAGTCATCACCGACCAGGGTCACTACCAGAGACACCACCACCATGGTTATCACCACCAGGGGTTCACCACCAGTGGTCACCGCCAGAAGTCACCATCCAAGTGTCACCAACCACCAGGCGTCACCACCGCCATCAGCGTCACCACTAACTCAGGAGTCACCACCACAGGGGTCACCACTTCTTTGGACCCTCAAGGTGAGGGTCCTCTAGACGCTGGTGAGGGGGCTCTTGAATCTAGGGAATTGAATCTCTGCTCAATTCCCTGAATTAAGCCTAAATATACCTTCCCATCCCCCCCCCCAAATGCGCTGCATAATCCCTACTGCTTTCGCGTTCCGTCTAATGGCAAAGACCGGTCGAATTCCATGGATACCAGTAGTATACTGGAGGAGGTTTTGGGGGTCAAAGAAGCTCCGCGGCGGGCCCGAGGTCCGTGATCATGCCCTCGTGGTGGATCAGGACCTGATCAACCAGGTTGTTACTGCTGGCCCGCAGCGTATTCCGACGTCCGAACCACAGCCCAGCTGTATTCATGATAACTGACTTGGTGCCTTCCAGCTCCTTGTTTTAAGACAAATCCAAGGTCTAATGTATAATGCAGGGAGCTGTTTGAGGGCAGTCTGGCCCCTGACACTTATTGTGTTGTCTCTCTCTTAAGCGAACTCGTGGGAGCCCCTATGCATTTTTACTGGGGAATATGTTGCACCACCTGCAGATCTTTTGAGCTTCGTATGGAGTGATTTCTGTGTGTGCAGATTTGGACGCATTCCTCTAGGATAATATTTTTTTCCAATCTATAATGAAGTATCTTCAGCATTTCAGGGTGTGAAAATCAGGGGTCCTACAGTCGTTTTCCCAGTAATTTAAGTGCTGATGTTACTAATATTTGCAATACAAGTTTCACTGTAATATTTCTCAAGGTCTGCAATTTCCGCCTGCCTTGAAAGGGACAGATAGAGTACAGCAATGTTCCAGCCTAGAGAGAACAAGCGAAATTGAAGAGAAACATCACTTGTCTTGGCATTTCGTAGTTTTGAAGAAATCTCATTATCCATCCTATCATTTTCCTAGCAAATGTGATAGATAAATAGTTGTGATCTTTTGAAAGTGAGATTCTCTGACATTACAACCCGGTCCTTCACATTAGGTCTCTCGCTCTAATGTTGCTGGAATTTGTTTTGCACACCGATCCAGTTTTTATTTCCTTAGTTTACCATAGCGGAGTAATTGAAATTTGTCCTCATCAGACTTCAATTGTTTTCTGCGGCCCATTAAAGATTTAATTGATGTCCACTTAGATATTTGCAGTGTCTTCGATGGATGACAATGTTCCATGCAAAATCGGTTAATCAGCAAAGAACGCACAGTGCAACTATGGCCTTACCATCTCTAGTTTATGTCAGATAAGAGAGATAAGAAATGTTGGAGGGAAAGTACTGTACCTTGTGGATCACGCGCCTTTTCATCGTAGCCGCCTCTGAACTTTACATTTTAACTATTACTCATTGTTTGGAAGTTATTGAGTCAAGTCACTCACTTTTCTGCTAAGAGATAAGAGAAAGATTCTTTCGTGATTTTTAACCCCGGGAGGGTAGTCCACCCAGGATAACCCAAGAAAAGTCATGCGTCATCGAGGACTGTCTAACTTATTTCCATTGGGGTCCTTAATCTTGTCCCCCAGGTGCGACCCACACCCAGGTAACCTATAATGTGCCTAGGGTGAACAGGACATCAGTTAGAAACGTGTCGAAAATTCACCCGCCAGGAATCGAACCTGGGCCCTCCGTGAGTGAAGCGGGGAGCCTTTAGAGCACTAGGCCCGCGGGCCTGTATTTCTCTTATCTTGACAATTTTGTTTGCTGTTACACCACTATCGCACTTGTCGAAGAGCTTTCGAAAAGTCAGTGTATACCACATCGGCATTTTGTTATAGTACGCCCCAGAGCTCCAAGACCACGTTATAGTGTCCAGTAGTTGTGAGAGGCAGAGCGACCTGCTTCCAAACCCACCCTGCCTGGGTTGTGCAGTCCTTGCTTCTTAGAACCCTTCAAAGATTTTATGATATGGAACGTTAGTGTTATCCGGTTTTTCCATTAATATATTATTTATTATTATTATTATTATTATTATTATTATTATTATTATTATAATTATTATTATTAATATTAATAATATTATCAATAGGCAAAGCGCTAAACCGACAAGGGTCATACAGCACCGAGAGTGCTATTCGTCTAACTCTTTGTAATTTGCTTTACTGCCACCTTTGTGGAGAGGGCTATATCCGTTGTATTTTTAGTGTGAGACTGTGGGTGACCCTAGTGTATATTCTCCCTCTCCACAAATATTTAAGACACCGTGAAAGGGGTTTCTAGCAGTTCTTGATGACACAGATTCCACGAGTCTGGGCCAGGTTGATGAACACAGAAGTTCCACGAGTCTGGGCCAGGTGATGAACACACAGGTTCCCACGGAGGTCGGGCCAGGTGATGCACACACAGTTCCACGAGTCTGGCCAGGTGATGAGAGCCAGCACAGTTCCAACGAGTCTGGTCCAGGGCAGAGTGCATGGGAATATTATTATATTTTCTTTTATATGTTCTCAAGATCCTATGCGTCTGGCATAGATAATATACGGGATCAATTGCTTGTTTTACCTGAAGAGTACCGGGGGTCAACGCCCCGCGGCCCGGTCAGTGACCATGCCTCATGGTGGAACAGAGCCTGATCAACCAGGCAGTTACTGCTGGCTTCACGCAATCCAACGTACGAGCCACAGCCCGCTGGTCAGGTACCGACTTTAGGTGCTTTACCAGTGCCAGCTGAATGACTGCCAGGGGTCCTGTTGGTAATCCCCTTATGTAAAGCCTGGGAGGCAGTTGAACACCTCGGGCCCCTGACACTTATGTATGTCCTCTAACGTGCTAGTGACACCCCAGCTTTCACTGGGGGGATGTTAGCCATCGACTGCCAAGTCTTTTGCTTTCGTTGTGAGTGATTTTCCGTTGCAACTTTGGGGGGGTCGGGGGGGCTGTTTTCAAACAAGTGGGAGAATAAAACTAGTCACAGAAGCGGTGGAAATGTATTTATATAATAACCGTCATCCTCTCGTAGGTGTGAGTAAGCAGAAGATTATTAGACCATATTGCACTTGGCACAATTGCTGGTTTTTTTCTCTGCACGTGTATGACCCTTGTGGTTTTAGTTCTTATTAAAGAATTTTTAACACACTAATATGTTGATTTCCTTACTCGCCCGTCAATATTCCAAGATGCAAGAAAATCATCTTAGCAGTTTATAACTAATTATTATTATTATTAGTATATTATTATTATTAATGATTATTATATTATTATGTTAAAAAATTGAAGCGCTAAACCCAGCGCTTGCCAGTATTTTACACTAAAGTATACCTTCGTTTTTATGTCCACTAAATTGACGAGTTAAGAATAGTATCCTTCCTAAGCTTATTCCATGTCCGCCTTATGTACCTACCACCCCCAGGTCCTCCCACAGTTACCGTCCAGTTGATACTTGGTTACTGTTAGTTAAAACAACCACTAAATGTATGAAAATGACTAAATTTCTTTTCTACTCCCACATAATCGAACCCGTTCTTTGTCGGTTTTGAGCGTCCTCATACCTGTATTTTATATAAATTATGAGGAAGCGCTTAAACCGGGGGATGATCAATCCAATTCCTCGAAGAAGAGCGTTCTCACACACCGTGAGAGGGAGGGAGGGTTAGTCACGTCTGAGGGATAGTCACACGGGCGGGTTATACCAATCTGGAGGGTAGTCACTCTGGAGGACGAAATCACTCAGGAGGGTTAGCCACTCTGGAGGTTATGTCCACACGAGGGTTTATCATCTGGAGGGTTAGTCATCTCTAGAGGATTAGGTCACTCTGGAGGCTAGTCATCTGGAGGGTAGTCACTCTGGAGGACTAATCACTCAGAGGGTTAGTAAACCTGGAGGGTTAGTCACTCTGGAGGGTTATGTCCAATCTGTAGGTTAGTCCTCTTGAGGGTAGTCACACTGAAGGGTTAGTCACTCCTGAGGTTAGTCAGTCTGGAGGATTATTCCACTCTGGAGGATTAGTCACTCTGAGGAATAGTCACTCTGGAGCGTTAGTCACTCTGGAGGATTCGTCACTCTGGTGGATTAGTCACTTCTGGAGGATTAGTCACTCTGGAGATTAGTCAATCTGGAGGTGTTAAGTCACTCTGGAGGGTTAGCCAATCTGGAGGATTAATCACTCAGTAGGTAGTGACTCTCCTTAGTATTATTACACTCGTTGGAGGTTTTAGTCACTCTGGAGGGTTAGTCACTCTGGAGGGTTAGTCACTCTGGAGGATTAGTCACATCTGGAGGGTTATTCACTCTGGAGATTAGTCACTCTGGAGGGTTATTGTCACTCTGGAGGGTAGTCCACTCTGGAGGACTAATCACCAGGAGGGTTAGTCAAAACTGAGGGTTATCAATCTGGAGGGTTATCACTCTGGAGATTAGTCACTCTGGAAGGTTAGTCACTCTGGAGGGTTAGTCACTTCTGGTAGGGTAATACACTCTGTATGGATAGTCACTCTGGAGGGTTAGTCAATCTGGAAAGGGTTAAGTCAATCTGGAGGGTTAGTCCGCACTGGAGAGATTAGTCACTCTGGAGGGTTATTCACTCTGGAGGTTAGTCCCCACTCTGGAGGACTAATCACTCAGGAGGGTTAGTCAATTGAGGTTAGTCAATCTGGAGGGTTGTCACTCTGGAAGGATTAGACCCACCTCTGGAGGGTTAGTCCACTCTGGAGTTAGACACTCTGTATGGTTAGTCACACCTCTGGAGGGTTAGTCAATCTGAGGGTTAGGTCAATCTGAGGGTTAGTCACTCTGGAGGATAAAGTCACGTCTGAGGTTTAGTCACTCTGTGAGGTGTTAGTCACTCTGGAGGGTTAGTCCCTCTGTCGGGTTAGTCACTCGGGAGGGGGTTAGTCCATCTGGAGATTAAGTCACTGGAGATTTTTTTTTTTTTATATTTCTTTAAAAAGGACCAGTACAAGATATAAATAAATAAAAGAACACTATGATTAACCGTTTGAAAAATACAATGACCTACCATTAACCCCGAAAGCAAACCACAAGTGTACATTCATATTGTATTAAAGAATATACCATCACCGAACAATGAAACAACAGGATAACACCTGCCAAAAAAACATCACAAATCTAAACCTACAAATCAAGACCTATTAATACAGTAACAGTAAAACCTCGTGCACAAAGTACACATGAAATATAAATGCAGCATACTAATGAAAAAAATTATACAATACAATAATTAAACAAAGTCTAAACCTAACCCTACAATAAAATTTGCAAAGAAATACCACATGAATACTTCCCGCAAAATAGCAGGAATCTCTAACATAAAAAGAACGAGAGAGCTCTCCAGCACCGAACAAAAAAAAAATTATGCAAAAACCCAACAAACTCAAAAATTTTATGTCCTGTGTCCACATAAATCCCCACAACTCTAGTACAATAAGATCCCCAATGCACAAAGTGCACAAAAACAATACATTACCCAACCAAAACTACACAAAATACACCGCAAAATAACAAAAATCCACATAAATCAACCTAAGCCAACACACCCCAATCCATTGAAACAACACACAAAGAAACACCCACATAAACCGAAGGGGTCAGGAAACACCCTCAAGATCAAAGACATAACCTTATATACGCAAGAACAACCCATACAAGAAAAAACAAACAAAATCTAACATAAGGAATCAAAACTGTGTCTAGTTACAGGACATAAAAAAACCTATTCTCCCTATATGAAACACTAGTACACTTTGCTGATTTATTTTTTTTTTTTATATAAAGACAGTCACAAAAGATAATAAATAAACAAATAATTTAGCATATAATAATAAATTCACATTTCTAAAGACTCGCCGCACATACTTCTTGCCGGCACAAACTAACCCCCCCACCTTATCCCTATATATCAATGTTATTATAACTGACATTATCAGGGAAAAAATAAATTCCACATCACATACAGTAGTCATAAATAAAAATAATGAACCATACAAGTTCGTACATGTTTCCATCCTTGTTTTTTCCCCCAATAACACCAAGAACAAAACCAGTTTACAATCTTCATGAAACCGCATTAAGGCAATCACACAATAAATTGCCACACATCCTAACCAAATACCTCACTATCCATATAAATCATATA
This sequence comes from Cherax quadricarinatus, assembly GCF_026875155.1. Taxonomy (NCBI): domain Eukaryota; kingdom Metazoa; phylum Arthropoda; class Malacostraca; order Decapoda; family Parastacidae; genus Cherax; species Cherax quadricarinatus. Next base: position 17,432 of record NW_026506067.1, read on the forward strand.
TCATTACATAACATGATTTAGGTAATAGACAAAGGGTGTCCATTATAGAGATTATAAATTGGACTAAAACCAAAGAACAATGATTTCATATATAAAACATAGCATAAAAGTTTTTCCCCACCAAAAAGCAACTGTGTCAGGGTGACAGGCATTCACAAACATAATTTATACAACGATCAAGTTTCACTGTGTGCCATATCTTAACATCATTCCAGCTCTAAAACCCGAGATCCCCAGGTTTAGTCATCATGGTTTTTAAGGTTATCCTGTATGCAGTGAACATAACCATAGATACCAAAATCCTCATTTCATCACCCCTTACCACTCATTCATAACCCTCCCACCCATCCACAACTACAAAGAAGCCAAACCAACCCACCCTCAAGCATCCCCCGGTAGGAGACCAACCCCATTTCCCCCCCCTGGGTTCATGAGGATAAGGCCCCCCCCACAGTGAGTTCCGGTAACCCTCTCCGAAAACCTAACTACCACCTCCCACCATATACTTGCCTATTCCTACACATAGTTCTATAAATCTCGCTGCTAACGCTTTATCCACAACTCTCCCCTAACCTCCTCAACCCCAATATACATGTAAATAATCGTCATAACATACATTAAGGCTCTACCCACATCCACCCCGGACACCCCAGTTACATCCAACATAAAGGCCCGAAGGGAATGGCCATTGCCACCCCCCCCAAAAAACTGATAACTCTCACCATCCATAATAACTCACCCCTCTCCAAAGAGGGACAAAAATATACCGCATGAAAGGCCGTTTCGATGTCCCCACAATGCAAGCATGAGTACCTCTTCTCACAAGACCCATTCTATATAACACATCCCTAGAGGCCAATATTCCCATCCTAAAACGATATACTAACTCTCGTACCCTCGCTGGTATTCTAAGCAACCCAAACTTCCTCCATAATGCTAACCATTCCATATGTTTGATATACAGCAAGTTCCCTGTAAGACACCCTTGCCAACCACATCACCCACCATTCGTTGACCTTTAAAACGAGGACACCTGTTTTAACATGTAAAAAAACCCTCAACATATCCTCACAATAACCTCGAAATCCCATCCACATACACCATCTCCGTGGCATCCCCATCCCACCTACCCTGACTCCACTATTCCCCCCAGTCCGAATATTTCTTTGTTTAACAATAATAAAGCCATATACTCTATGACCCAATGACATCAGGCCAAGACCCCCACGTCTCCCCTCCGTCAATCACCACGCCATGCTCCAACCATTCCCTCCCAAACCCCCACACATACCTTAGAACCTTCCTCTGGATTTCCTGCAATATTCCTCTGCTCTTAAAGGGAACACATCAGCCACTCCCCACACCTTACTGTAAACCATAGAGTTACCACTATAACCTCTGCGGTAATGTTACATCCCTAGCCCTTAAGCCTCCTAGCCTAACCCAAAACCCTGCTCGAACTAATTCCTAATTTATCTTCCTACTTCCTGCACTTCTCCCGCCATGTACCAATTCCACAAACTTAATTCTGTCCACAAACTGACCATCCCAACCCCTCCCGCCAAGCCCCTCCCACCCAACCCCCACCTCTAATAGTCTCGGACTTCATTAAATTAACTCTTCATACCCGGTGGCGTCCCCAAAAATCTGAATGATTCCACCAACTTTCCTTAATCTTCCTCATGCCTTACCAGCACGGTAGTAACATCTACGTACCCCACAATCCCACCCCTCCCACCCCCCCTAATCCCAAGTTCATCATCCACTCTCATCCACCAGCCCATAAAATGGATTCTGTACGCAGCAAACAATAACTGAGAGAGTGGACAGCCCAGCCTCAAACCTCTCTCCTCAGTACAGAGTCCCCCACTTACCATTAACCTGTACCCTAATAACTGCTACCCTCATACCAAGTTTTGCACCCCATCCCACCACCTCTCCCCCAAACCCGGGCCCAGCTGTTCCAAACCAACTATTAAAGAAATCCCTATTCACGAACAATCATACGCATTAGCCCAAACTAATCCAAAGTATTCCCGCCTCCGGTGCAGTCCTCATAAAATCCCTTATTTGACTATGCCCGTGCCCTCATACTTCTTCCCGTAATAGCAACCTGTCCCCCATGTACCACTGATCCTATAACCTTCTTCATCTATTGCCAAATTTAAGCATAAATTTATTATAATTTCCTGCACACATTAAGATAATGCTCTATAATCATCAATACTTTCCCCATCCTTCTTCTTCTGCACCACACAACGATCCCTGTTTGCTGGGACTTCCACTCCCACTGCTCCACATATGATTCAAGACTTCCCACTAACCCATACCTAATACATTCCCAATAAACTCTATAAAAATCAATTCGGTATTCCATCATGCCCGGCCGTCTTAACCCTCAACATCCCGTAAACCGCCCTCCCCCACCTCCTCCGTCACCTAATACTACCCTCCAGCATTTCCAGTTCCTCTTGTCCCAATACAAAATTATTCTGCATAACCCGCCTAGAAAAACCCCAAATACCTCCTCACTGACAACTTCTTGTTCCTCACACCATTTCTCCAAACCAATAAACAGCATAGAACCACAATATCATCTGTATCAGTAAGACCTTGACCCACCACATACCCCCCTCCCCCCCCCCCCCCCATCAGCGACCACTAGATGCGCTATGGTAGTCACCATCTGCCTTTCCCTAAATTTCTTATACAATAACTGATGGACGATCACCCATTAACACCTCCTCTAATCCTGCCCTAACTCTACTCGCGTTAACTTACATTTTGTAATCCTTCATCCTAATCCTTAAGCGCATCCACCTCACCCTCGCACGATCTTCCTTCCCCCCACCGTCATAAACAGCATTCAGCTTGTCCCCAGGTAGTATTTGCAAACCAATCTCCACCTTGCCTGTTCCTTTTCCACGTAACCTAAAAAACACTGCTATTCTGTCTTTGCTCGCATTCTCCCACCAGTCAAGCAAATCCACCCACCATCCCTACCCTCCCAGCAAATGTCCTCCCACCATTCCTCAAAGGATGACCTTCATCCCCTCCTGCAGAAGGCCTCACAATTCAATATCCAATACCCAGCAAATAGCTAACCTATACCATTCCACCCGAGATCAGCTATCCACCGCCCAATGATCCGAAAAACCGACATCAAAGCCCTCACTCTCGAGTCCCCAACCAATCCCCTGCATCACGTATGTATCCTATCTAACCTCGCCCCATAATTCCCACGAATAAACGTGTGGTCCCACCCCATACTCCCCCCTGCCCACGCACTTCTACAACACCTACATCCCTCAACACATCCCGTAGTGCACCCAAAACACATCCTGGCCCCCCTCTCGTCAATTCCCCATACTAATCAACACAGTTTATCCAATCACCTCCAATTACAGTTATGGAAGGGTAAACCCCGCAAATAATACATCAAAACATCACGTACAAATCAACTTTAAACTCTAACATTGTTACATGCTGGCCATATACACACCAATAAACATACTCTCCTCACCCACCATGCACATCCTATACCCTTACAAACCCTCCCCCCTCCCCCCTCCTCCCAACCCATGACACTCAATGGCCGGTCCCTTTACAGCTACTGACAACCCCTCCTTTAAAATAGCAAAGGGCATTAATTGACAAACAATTTATAAACCCCTCAAACTCAATTCACTCTCTAACCTATGTTATGCTCCCTGCAAAAAACATACATCCACATCAAACCTTACTAAAAACCACACAAAACCAACCCTTTTTACCTCAGATTTAGCCCATTGACATTTATTGTGACACACATGAATTTGCTAGGAAGAGGGGGCCATACCCCTATGCCGCTGTATCTTACTCAACTTCACCTTTCTCAGTACCTGTATACATATTTAATCCTTTTTCTAATCTAACCTGGCTCCAGCCCCTCCTTGCCCCCACCCCACTGATACTTCCCCCGGTACAACAACCCCCTCCCCAGCCACCTTTTCCCGTACAACTACCCATGACTTCTTCCCCCGGGTCCTCTGCCCAGGGTTAAACTCATCGAGTTCATAAAGCACACCCGCAGTCCCCTTTTTCTTGAGCTCTCAACTCACACACAAATCTACTTCCTGCACAACCTACTTAAGGACTTCTACCACCACTTCCATGTCCTCTCAGATCTGGCATTCCTCGAACCCTTCACCTGTTTCCTCTGGTTTTTTTTCTCAACCAACAGTTACTGTAACTCACTTGACATCTTCAGGACTCATCCTCCCCGCCACCGTCTCGTCGAAGATCTCCTTCAGCAACCTGCATCCAGCAACTTCTTCGCTTGGTAGACTCTTCCACGTCCACCCGTCCCCTCAGGCATGGGCCCCTCCCCTGTCCACCTCTGGGATGGTTAACACAGGTACCGACCGTCTATACTTCCCGTTCTACCTCTTCACTCGTCCATCGACCACGTCGTCACTGGTTTTCCACCTCTCAACTCAGGCATCAACACACAAATGGTCTCTGCTCCACAGCCAACGTACCAGGAGCCCTGGTAGCTGCCTTCTAGAAAGTGAGCAGCCATAGATCAAATGAGCCTCAAAGTCGACAGGTCTTTCTCTGGCCGGCATAGTTACAAAAAACGCTGGCGACCTGGACTCCACCCAACATGGACGAAGTGATGTGTATAGGCTAGCCACGTCATTTTGAGGGTAAAAGAGCCCTCAGGTCGTCCCTTATATGGCCCTTCTGTCCATACTCCCATCTTTGGCCGAATGGAACTTACCGTATAGATTTGAAAACCTCCTGTATACATACGCCGTCAGCCTCGAAAGGGAACATTCCTGAACCCTCACCCCACGTATATAACCTGGATACGCCATGCATAACGACGTCACTGCCAGAGTTCACCGTCCCTTCCTCTCCTGATACTCTTCAAACAAGTCTGTCGTAGACTCCGGAACGATTCAGTATTAGTAAAACACTGGTCATCCCATCAAGGCAACACATAAACTTCCTCGTTGGGGGACACCATAGGCGTCCTGAGATAGCAGGTACAAATGTTGCCTCGATGCACCAGTAAGCGTCGAGCCACGACCATCTGTAAACAAACAGTGTTAATCGTTGATCCCACTCGTACGGCCATTTTGTCTTCTATTTTGCTAAACGTCACCACCAGAGGCAGGGGTAGATACTAGGCGTGCTTCCTCTCCTCCCCGAGGTCGAGAGACGTAATGAAGTCACAACTGGAGGGTTAGTCACACTGGAGGATTATTCACTCCTGGAGGATACGTCACTCTGGAGATTAGTCACTCAGGAGAGTTAGTCACTCTGGAGGATTAGTCACACTGGTGGATTAGTCACTCTGGAGGATGGCCCACTGGAGGATTAGTCAATCGGGAGGGTTAGTCACATTTTGGGGGGTTGTCACTCTGGAGGGTTAGTCACTCTGGAGGATTAGTCACTCTGGGGGATTAGTCACTCTGGAGAGTTAGTCACACTGGGGGAAACTAATCACTCAGGAGGGTTAGTCACCTGGAGGGTTAGTCCTCTGGAGGGTTAGCCCACTTTGGAGGATTAGTCACTCTGGAAGGTTAGCCCACTCTGGAGGGTTAGTCACTCTGGGGGGTTTAGTCCAGTCGGGAGGGTTATCACTCTGGGGGAAATTAGTCACTCTGGAGGTTTAAGTCACTCTGGAGGTTTAGTCACTCTGAGGATTAGCCCATTCGAGGATTAGTCACTCGGGTGGATTATCACTCTGGGATTAGTCACTCTGGAGGTTTAGTCACCAGGAGGGTTAGTCACTCTGGGGGGTTTTAGTCACTCAGGAGGATTAGTCACTCTGGAGAGTTAGTCACCCCTGGAGATTAGTAACCGGGAGGATTATTTACTCTGGAGGATTAGTCACTCTGGGGGATTAGTAACTCTGGGGGGTTAGTCACTCTGAGGATTAGTCACTCTGGAGGGTTAGTCACTCTGGAGGATTAGAAACTCGGGAGGATTAGTCTCTCTGGAGGTTTACCCTCTCTGGAGGGTTAGTCACTCTGGAGGATTAGTCACTCTGGAGGATTAGTCGCTCTGGAGAATTAGTCACTCTGGAGGGTTAGTCACTGGAGGATTAGTCACTGTAGGATTAGTCACACTGGAGGGTTAGTCACTCCGGAGGGTTAGTCACTGGAGGGTTAGTCACTGGAGGATTAGCCACACTGGAGGGTTAGTCACTAGACCAGCTAGCCACAATAAGATTCATCCAACTAGGTATATTTCTACACCATAGGAAGATTAGCACAGGCTAGCTGGTCTAGTGGCTAACGTGACGGGTTGGAGTTTTGAGACTATGACCGCGGGTTCAATCCCGGCCGGGGGTATGTTTTGTTTGCAATCGTGTCATTACGATTTCTTGAGTCATGTTGCCGGCAGTGAAGGGACTTGAGCTAGAGTTCGTCACGGCCACGCTAGCTGGAGATTCGTCTGTAAAAACTTGCATATGTGGTCACAGTGGTGCCTGTGCTAACCTTCCTATGGTGTAGAAATATACCTAGTTGGATGAATCTTATTGTGGCTAGCTGGTCTAGTGGCTAACCGAGGGGCTGGAGTTTTGAGACTATGACCGCGGTTCAATCCCGGCCGGGAGGGGCCGAGTATTTAAACCTTTCTAGCGTATATATTGACAATTGTAATTATACTTACTATGAATGTAATGACAGGTAATCCTATGGTTATTTAATGTATTGTATTGTTTCAATATAAAAAAAAAATCCCCCCCCAAAAAAAAGATTCTTAGTCATGTTTTTAATGGTATATGTAATTGGTTATGTTTATTATCGGCTATGGGGTCATGTGTGTTATATTTTTTGTAGATTAAAATATTTTATATACTGTTTTGGGTTGTGTACATGTATCATATCATGGGTTTTCCTTTTTTTGTGAAATCAGTTTTTCTTGTGTCACCCTTTAAAATATTTTTTGAGCCTTTGTTAAAGGTTAGGCTCTAGTAAATACCAATAAATTTGGGAATGTTAATTTGTTTTAAAGTTATATATGATAGGTTAGTACTTTTGTTACTGTAGTTGGGTTTTGAGACGTTTTTTGTAAGCTTATTCTTTATGTATTGCCATTTTTTTTTTTTTTTTTTTTTTTACACAGGGTTTGACTAGGTTAAGGATCCCTAGCTTTATTGGGCAAGCTAAGAGCTGTTACCTACATCAGCTCATTTGAAAGCATTTTTTTTGTTATGAGACATACAAAATAGGGAACAGGATGAAGTTGGAGCCATCTGTGGGGCCAGCATTTTCATTTGAAACAACTGACTTTATCTCGTTTTACATCATTATGCTGTAAAGAATGTGTTCCATACTCGAGTCATCCTGGGTATATATGAAACTCAGATGGGGTGATGTTCTGGAGAAGGGTACAGCCAGAGTGAAGTTGCTGCTTTCTGCCCGCTTGTGGCATAAAAGCTTGTTTCAACCGCTGTCCTCGAAGTGGATCCAAGTGTGGTATTTTTTACAATATGGCCTTGTACATAACAGTAAGGCCACCCACAAACCCTCCTATGTTAAGGCTCTGCTGAAATGACAGATCTATCCAGGATGGGTCCAGACGAGAGATGAGACTCTTGCTCTGTTCTCTACTCTCTTCGAGCAGTCGGGAGATGAGAGGGGGGGGGGAGGCAAACCAAGAAAGGAGCATACTCAAGTGCGAACGTACTTGTGACTAGTGGATGGCAGCCATTGTTCTGAGAACTTTTTGTTATCTTTTTATGTCTATTATATTCTTGAATTATGTACTGCTGTACGTTTAAATATAATAAAAAAAAGTCCACATTAATAATAATCACTATTATGGTACTAATGCTTAATACGGTAATTTTTAATTTAATGTTAGGTCTAGTTTTTCTGTGGGAGTGGCATCGAGGGATGACAGTGTTAAGTCCCACTTACCTCACCCAAATACTTGCAGGAAATAATTCAGGTAATACACTTAACTTCGTGCAAGGTAATTTGCTCACATAATTTATATACACATAATAAAAAGAACCACAAAACCCACTAGGTCATATAGCTCTACACTGAAGCTATACAAAGCCTAACCTAATAAAGTTTTAATAAAAGGGTATCCATCCTTTGATCTAGAGCCCTTCACTGCACCGGTTTTCTCCCTCGATCAAGAATATTAAACTGGCTAAATCCACGTGTAGGCTTATGTATAGAACTGCATAGCTCAGTGTCTTATTCCCCTCAAGGAAGGTTCCTTGATGTTGGTGGGGGGCTCTTGATTTAGGAATTGGATCTTTTGCTCCAGTTCCCCGAATTAAGCCTGAATGCCTTCCACATCCCCCCCCCCCAGGCGCTGTATAATCCCCCGGGGTTTGGGCGCTTCCTCCCCTTGATTATAATAATAATCAGTGTCTTATTACTCTCGGAATATTAATTCTATGTAAGGTATCAAACTTTAGACCGTTGAACAAGACTTTCAGATTTAATCCGCATTTAGTCTAGGCTTGAAGCGTCATTAACCAACCATAATATCATAAATGTTGCCTTGAAAGTTTATACTGCAATTAGCAGCCGGGCTAGTTCCAGGTTAAATTATAAGAGTTAATCCAATCTGCAGTCTAATGTAAAGCTGCAGTGAATACCAGGGGTAATTGACTTTTTTATCTAAACAGTTTAAACCCTTACTAGACGAGGGAAAAAGGGGACTATAAACCCCCCGGGGATCATAAAAACACGGGGGGGGGGGGGGGGTAATTAAGGCATATTTCGAGCCAAAGTGGATTTTCTGTAAGCCACTTGCCAGCATCAGTGAACCTCCCTCAAGGTAATAGAAAGTAACCATTTACACAAGACTGGGCCGTTTGCACGGAGAGAACCACATCAGTTTAAAATTAGTGCTGCATCCACTATTTAAATTTTAAACAAGGGGAACGCTAAAACCCGGAGAAAATTTTAACCCGCGCCTGGGGGGGATGTGGAAGGCATTCAGGCTTAATTCGGGGAACTGGAGCACAAATCCAATTCCCTAAATCAAGATTATTATTATTATAATCAAAAAGAAGCGCTAAGCCACAAGCCCTAAATCAAGAGCCCCTCACCAACATCAAGGAACCTTCTTTGAGGGGCCACACGAACCGGCTTTCAAGTTCAGCCTCTCATTTTAAGAATGCTCTAGGTACCCGTTGTACTCTGCACCCTACTTAATAGTGGGTTCTAATTATAAACATGGGAGCTCTAACCCATAGGATTATACAGCGCATGGAGGGAGATTTAAGGCATTCAGGCTCAATCCAGGAACTGAAGCAGATCCAATTCACTAATCACGAGCACCCACCAGCATTTTAAAGGACACTCCCTTGAGGGGCGCCCTCATCAGCAACAAGGTACTTCCTGACGAGGGAACATTATAATAAAGGGAAGCGCTAAACCCGGAGGATTATACAGCACCTGGGGAAGGGGATGTGGAAGGCATTCAGGCTTAATTCGAGGAACTGGAGCATAGATCCAATTCCCTAAATCAAGACCCCTCATCAACAAAGGATTATATAAAGGGGGAAGCGCTAAACCCGGAGGATTATACAGCGCCTGGGGGGGGGGGGGTGTGGAAGGTAAATTTAGGCTTAATTCGGGAACTGGGGCACAGATCAAATTCCCTAAATCAAGAGCCCCCCCCACCAACACAAGGAACCTTTCCTTGAGGGGCCATAAAGGAACCTCCTTGAGGGGTGACGAGGGAACAGGAATTTAAAATATTGAGGCAGAAAAAATTCTTTAAACGAGAAAATTTTCAACAACTTTCCTTGCCACAAATTTGTTATACTTCGCCAGCTCTGAACCCCCTTTCAGGGTTTTTTAAAACACCCGAGAAGATTTTTTTTAATCCACTGGAAAAAAGAAAAAGGCCCCCCAAACCACTCCCCAACCATTTAATTTAATTTAAACATCAAATTAATCGGGGAAGCACTAAACCCGTAGGATTATATTTTGGCCATGAAGGGGGGATAGGGAAAGGTTTTCAGGTTTTAATTCAGGAACTGAGCAGACCCAATTCCCTAGATAAAGGGGGGGCCTCGCCGGGGTAAAGGAACCTCCCCAGGGGTTCCCGACACCCCAAGAAAGCCCCTTTAAAATTTAAGCAAGGAGCCCGGGTTCAAATATCTGGCCAAAAAAAAAGGGGTACGAAATAAATTTAGTAAAAATTTAAATTTTATTTCCTTTTAAAAAACAAAATACTTATACAAAAGGAAAAATTTAAAAAATTGATACCCCAAAATCATGTACGAAAAACCTAAAAAAAGGGGATAGGAATTTAGAAACACTTCCTTTTGGGAAAACCCAAAAAATTAAAAGGGGGGAGGGGGCCAAAAAAACCCCCCAACCCATATTTCTTCCCTTGGGGGTGAATAATCTTTTTAAGGGGGAGGGGGTGCCGGGAAAAAGAACCTTTCCAAAACCCCCAAAAAATCCCGGGGAATTTTCCCACCGCCGGGGGTAAAATTTTGGATTTAAAACCCCCTTCATGGTGGTTGGGTGCCTGGGAAAAAAGAAAAAAATTTTTTTCGGGAAAACCTTTCACCCAAAAAACCTGGGACAGGGTGGTACCAAAAAGACCCGTTTTTTTCCGTCAAATTTTAAGGAACAAAAGCAAATTTTTCCTTAAAGGAAAAAGATTTTTTATAGCCGTGGTAAAAAAGAAAGCCAGGGGGGGGGGGGGGGGGGGGGGGGGGGGTTTGGGGGGGGGGGGGGGTGGGGGGGGGGGGGGGTTTTGGGTGGGGGGGGGGGGGGGGGGAAAAAAGGGGGGGGGGGGGGGGGGGGGGGGGCCCCTTTTCAGTAAAAATCTTCAGGGGGTAGTGGGAAAGGGTTTCACGCCCGGGGCCAAAGTCGAGACGAAAGTTAGCATGGGGAAGGGGCATATCCCTCGAAATTTAGGAACAGAAAAGGGTTGACACCCATAAACCAGAGCCCCAAGAAAAATCCCGGGTGGTACGACCAAGGAAAAACAGGGACAGCACAGCCTGGATACAACGTAAAAGGGCGGGGGTTTTGAATTTTTCCCAATTAAACATAATTTTGTCATTTTTTTCACGGTTAGTTTTGGGGGTTGGGGGAGCTTCAGTAACGGGGACGGGGTGCCTTCCGGTGCCACACGCATTTTCTTGTAAAATTGTGATGCCAGATAAATTCTCCATGTCGTCCCATTAGGGGCCGAACCGTTTTTCAAGGGGGTTTTTTATGTAAGAATACCCCCATTGCTCGTGCTTCGTCACCAACGTAAAGTCCTTCGGGCCCTTACCCACCACCCACACCCTACGACAAAAAAAAAAAATTTAAATTATTTTTATAAGTGTGGATTTATGACAAATACTTTAAATTTTTAAAAATTTAAACGGGGGAAACTCGTTTGGGGGGAAAAAAAATTGGGTAACTTTTTTTGGGAAAGGGGAAGGTAAAAAAAAAAAATTTAAAATTTCACATTCGGGAAAATTTTTGGGGGAAAAAAAAATACTAACCGAAGGGGGGGTCTTCCAACGATGGAAAAGGGAAAACCCGCTCGGGGGGCGTCGTCCCCGGGAAACCCGGCCTTGCACATGCCTGAACCATTGTCCAAAACTAAGCAGCAAACCCCGTCGTCACACATTTTGAGTTTTTACTTGCAAGGAAAAAGTGTACATTAAACCCTTTGAACCGCAAAAGAAATTTTTTTTGTCAAACTAAGAAGCACTTTAAAAAGTTTACTTTAGTAAAGGGCCTAAGGACTGTTACGAGAAATTTTTTGGCAAGTAGATTCCTGTTTTTAAAAGTTGAACCGAAAGGGGTAAAGCTGGGAAAAAATTAAAAAATTAAATTTTCTCAAATTTCCAAGTTAATAGTGACACTAACCACGCACAAGTTCACCCCGTACCTATTAATAAACACAGTCACTGACTAAGTGTGGGGGCGGGCGTGCCCGGGGGGGTGGGGTTTTAAGCCTTCATAAACCCCTTTCAAATGTGCTGCGAACACCCTTCACCACCTTATATCAACCCTCAATCCCCCCCCCCAACCCACTTTACAACCCCTCCCCCCGCACTTCCATTTCCCCCCCCCTCCACATCCTCCTCCAAATTAAGGGTTTCCAAATAGCCACTTTTTATTCACTTTTAAAAGGAGCTCATATTTTTTTTTCACTGGACCCTAGTAAAAAAATCACCAGGTAACAATTTACAACCCGAACATTAACCACCCCAAACTAATTTTTCCCTAGTTAACCACAAAATTTACATGTCAAAATCACCGGTCTAGTTAAAAAACCCGCGTTGAACCACCGTTAGACCAACCCGTTTTGGGAAAAATTAAAAGCCTAGACAAGTGACGATAAAGTTAATAATAACGTTAATAAAACCATTTGAAAAACGGCCCATTAAAAAATTTAAATATTTGAAAAGTTCACATTAAAAACAGTAAAAATTTTGGCAAAAGCCCAGAAACGTAAATAAACCAAAATTTAAGAAAAAGAGCACTAGTTAAATACCCAGCAAAAAGTGAAGGAAACTTTTTCTTTCTTTCCCGCGGACAGGGGAGTGCACGACCCAAATTTTCAAGTGGTGATCGCAAGGGGGGGGAGTGGTGAAAACGCTCCCTCCCCGCACCAACAACTTCCAACCTTTCCATGCGGGGAAGACCCGCACTTTTAGTTTCTTCCACCCCGTCATTTTTAGCTTCCCGTTCGCCTTCTTTTCGGGGTCAAGGGAAAGCGGGTTTTTAAAAAATAACAAACCCTTTTGTCTTTCTGAAGGTGAATTTAAATTTGGGAATAACTGAAGGAGGGGTTTAAAAAACGTGTTGAGAAAGGACTTTTCCCCCCCCGGGGTGGCCGCGGGGGGCCCCGTCCACCCAAAGCCCGACAAACGTAAAAAGGCCTTAAATGGACAAAAGTGGGAAACGCGGGCCCCTGATTGGCTGAACTCGCCGTTGAATGCGTGGGGGGAAGAAAAGAACCAGCAACTATCACTCACCTTCCCTTCCCCTTTCATTTTCCTTTCCCCCAACTTTTTTCAAGTTTTAAAGTGCTTTTAGCTTAGCTTGGGGTTTTTGGGTCTCGAAAAATTTATAAATTATTTGCCCGTATAAGGTGAGAGGAAACATTTCAATATAGGCAAAAAGGGTTTAGAAAGTAGACTTGTATATATAAAGGCAGTGTTTCAGAGAACATCGCTGAATGAAACATAATGAAAACAATGGCTAGAGCCAGCGTACTGGATCACGGCTGCCAACTGCATGTAGCCCCGCTTTCAGGAGCCTCCATATGAAAAATCCTTGGGGCTTGCTTTATTCGGTTACAGGGCAGGAGAGAGAGTGTTGTAGTAAGGGGCTGGCTCTTGGCTTCAAGTGATTTCCGAGGACTGGGGGCGGCTATTTTGTTACTGGTTCTACAAGTGAGAGCGTGGAAGGTGTTGACACATGAGCCATCAGTTGGTAGTTGTGGTAAGAGACATGACCGGCAATGCTAGAGTTGTGCCCAGCCTTGGATCACTCTATATTACCTCATTAACACTTAAAATCAAAGTTCGTTTCATTGGCTGTGAGCTCTGTGAACTTTTAAGAAATAACACGGAATGAGGAGAAAGTCCAGATTGCTTTAAATGTAAAAGTTTTGTCATGTTACATGGAGGCCGCCGCTTGTGACAGGAAGGCTCTGACACATCTCCATATATGGTATTTCCTGGAGGTATCTGTCACTACTACCATGGAATATGGTAATTTATTGTCAACATGTTGGGCGTGAACACAATCATGGGAACCTGGAGTCCTGATACTATATAAACTAGCAACATTAAGGGCAGCAACTTAAACGTTTTCAACTGAATGGTAGACTAATTTATATACTTTCACTCTACTAGCTTAGTAAGTACTGGGTAGAGTGCAACACGCACTCCACCCTCACTCTACCACACTCACAAGTGATTTTTTCCCTTCCTGCTGGCCAGCAGCCTGCACCACCATGATCTTTAATGTCTAAATTAAACTTGCATCGATCCAAGGAACGGTTACCCTGTCTGTGTCTGTCTGTGTCTGTCTGTGTCTGTGTCTGTCTGTCTGTGTCTGTCTGTCTGTGTCTGTCTGTCTGTCTGTGTCTGTCTGGTAAGCATGGTATGGTGCCATGGATGACAACGTGAAGGATGATGGTGGTGACTGATTATTCATCATGGTTCACGTGGTCCGGGTGGCTGGGGGGTGAAAGCTGAGGCAGAGAAGCAGACTGAGGGAGAGGTAGGAGTGAAGGAGGGAGAGGTAGGAGTGAAGGAGGGAGAGATAGAAGTAAGTGAAGGAGGGACAGGTAGGAGTGAGTGAAGGAGGGAGAGGTAGAAGTAACTGAAGGAGGGAGAGGTAGAAGTAACTGAAGGAGGGAGAGGTAGGAGTGAAGGAGGGACAGATAGAAGTAAGTGAAGGAGGGAGAGGTAGGAGTGAGTGAAGGAGGGAGAGGTAGAAGTGAAGGAGAGAGGGATAGTAAGGTAGGGATGGCAGCCGGGATATGGGATATACCACTCCTGGCCAACCACTGATAGTTACCCTCCCCATACATACATTCAGACAGTAGTGCTGACACACTTGTTATACCACCATACAAAGCCACTATAATACTCCACGTATAACTCAAGCAGTGCTGGATGATAGACGATAGATAGAGGAGTCGTTATAACGAGGTGGATGCTGGGGAGGTGCTGTACACGTCACTCTTTGCTTGTTTGTTGTTCCCCTGCAGGATATGATCTCAGTAATTAACATTACTAAACTTATCGTGGTTGCTAACAGTGTGTTATCATTGCTATAATTGTTTTATCTATCGTTAGACACTGCATCAATGAACGTAGTTATATATACTGTACTTGCAATCTTCTCAAGCCCATCGACTTAAACTTGCAATAAGAATCATTGTCAGCTGCGTCCCTAACTATCTTGCTAACTATCTTGCTGGTTGATGATCTGGACGTCTAATCTGATGAACAGTTTATAACATCTAACCTAATGGTTAGTTGTTAGTAACTAAATGATTACTTTACAGCATCTAACGTGATGGGTAGTAATTGAAATTTAACATAATGGATAATGCCTAGTGTGTAGCCTAATGGATAGTACATGACGTCTAATGTAATGGATAGTCCCTTACGTCTAACCTAATCGATGCTCACTGACGTCTAATCTAATGAATCGTCCCTGACGTCTAAATTAATGGATAGTCCCTGATGTCTAAATTAATGGATAGTCCCTGACGTCTAAATTAATGGATAGTCCTTGACGCCCTAAAATTAATGGATAGTCCCTGACGTCTAGATTAATGGATAGTCCCTGGCGTCTAGGTTAATGGATAGTCCCTGGCGTCTAGATTAATGGATAGTCCCTGACGTCTAGATTAATGGATAGTCCCTGACGTCTAGATTAATGGATAGTCCCTGGCGTCTAGATTAATGGATAGTCCCTGACGTCTAATCTAATGGATAGTCTCTAACGTCTAACATAATGGATAATTATAGCTTCTAGCCTAATAAATAGTTCATACCGTCTAACCTCATAATGATAGTCCTTACCCTATAATATAATGGATAGTCTTCAATGCTTGACATAACCTAGGGAATGGTTTTTAACGCCTAAAGTAAGTTAACGGATAGACCTAACATAACGGACCTCCATTATAGGTCAGTGGTGCGTGCGAGAGAGCGCGCGCGCCCTCATCACACTGACGTTAACCTTCAATTCACATATTTACCACCACATTTTTTATTAAAAATATAAATGTAAAAACGAGGACCTCCGAAGACTCTCATCCCACCCCCAAAAATAAACCCCCCTCTCCCCCACCCCCAGAATCCCCCCCCTCTACCACACCCCCAAAATCACCCCCCTCTACCACACCCCCAAATCACCCCCCCCTCCCCCCCCCCCCAGAATCACCCCCCTCTACCACGCCTCTTTCAGATGAGAATTCCCCCCCCCCTTCCCGTCCTTCCCATCTCTCAACACTACGACACGCAGTCGAAAGGTCCCGGTTCGATTCCCTGGCAGAGAGAAATATATGATTCGGTGTCCTTACACCCTTTCCCTACCCATTGCTCACCTACATTCTTTGAAAATAGGTACTAGTGTGGTTGGCTGACAATTGTAGCATCCAGAGAGGAGTGTCAACAAACTCCTTGCCTGTTGGAGTGTTTATACATTGTTTTAAAAACCCCCTGGTCTTATATATAATAAACCCCAATGTCTGCTGGAAGTGATCAAGAGCTGGGTAAAAGGTATCCGTGTATCTAGTGGCGTTAATTACAAAAGAAATAAAAAAAATAATCCACTCCCACCTAACCCTGTACTACTTACTTAGTGGGTTGCAAATGACTGCACTTGAAATCTGGCTTTAAAGGAGTTCCTCGGTGCTCGTGCTGCTCTTGTTCCGCGGAATTGGACCTGTGTTCCAATTTCTTAATCAAATCTGAATGTTTTCCATTTCCTCAGGGGGCTGTTTTGACCCATAGGGGTTTGGGGCGCTCACCCCTCCCCCTTAAGGGGGAGGATTATTGACAACATTCTTATTGTAGCAAGTGTACAGGTTTTATCCTCGTTAATCTATGATGACATGGTCATGTTCCACTCAAAACTTGGTTACTTTGCTTGGGTTTTAAGCCTATCAACTTTCACATGCGTCAGGCTACAGTGTACCTTAAAAAATTGTCATCAAGAATACTCCACTTTTAAATTACTATCTAGGAATTAATACTACTCAGTATATGTATACTGAAAGACTTTTTCAAATGTGTACTTTGAGAGATGCTCCTTTCAGTGTATATACCAAGAGATATCGATTTTTAGTGTATAAAACCAAGAGAGATATACATCTTTCAGTGTATATTTCCAAGAGAGATATACATCTTTCAGTGTATATACCAAGAGATATACAGTTTTCAGTGTATATACCAAGAGATATACAGTTTTTCCCGTGTATATACCAAGAGATATACAGTTTTTCATGTATATACCAAGAGAGATAACATCTTTCAGTGTATATACCAAGAGATATATACATCTTTCAGTGTATATACCAAGAAAATATACATCTTTCAGTGTATATACCAAGAGATATACAGTTTTTTAGTGTATATACCAAGAGATATACAGTTTTCAGTGTATATACCAAGAGATATACAGTTTTCAGTGTATATAAACCCAAAAGGGTATACAGTTTTCAGTGTATATACCAAGAGAGATATACATCTTTCAGTGTATATACCAAGAGAGATATACATCTTTCAGTGTATATACCAAGAGGATTTTACATCTTTCAGTGTATAATACCAAGAGAGAAAATACATCTTTCAGTGTAAAAACCAAGAGATATAACAGTTTTCAGTGTATATACCAAGAGATATACAGTTTTCAGTGTATATACCAAGAGATATACAGTTTTCATGTATATACCAAGAGAGAATACACTTTCAGTTTTACCTGGATACCTGGAGGTTTCCTGGGGTTATTCCGGGGATCAACGCCCCCGCGGCCCGGTCCACGACCAGGCCTCCCGATGGATCAGGGCCTGATCAAACTAGGCGTTACTGCTGGGCCCCACGCAGTCCGACGTACAGCCACGCCCGGCCCGATCCGGCCAGACTTTTTGGTATCTGTCCCGCCCCTCTCTTGAAGGCAGCCAGGGGTTTATTGGCAATTCCCCTAATGCTTGATGGAGGCTGTTGAAAAAGTTTGGGCCCCGGACAAATTATGGTGTTTTCTCTTAGTGTACCAATGGCGCCCCTACTTTTTATTGGCGCATTTTGCATCGCCTGCCCAGTTTTTTTACTTTCGTAGGGAGTGATTTCTGTGGGGCAGATTTGGGACCATTCCTTCCAAGTTTTCCAAGTGTAGATTATGATATATCTCTCCCTCCTGCGTTCCAACGAGTACAAGTCAAGTTTCTTTCAAGCGTTCCCAGTAGTTAAGGTGCTTGACAGAACTTATACGTGCAAATAAAGGATCTCTGTACACTCTCTAAGATCTGCGATTTCACCTGCTTTGTATGGAGAAAGTTAAGTACAGCAGTATTCCAGCCTAGAGAGAACAAGTGATTTGAAAAGGATCATCATGGGCTTGGCATCTCTCGTTTTGAAAGTTCTCATTATCCATCCTATCATTTTCTTTGCACGTGCGATCGTGGCACTGTTTGTGATCCTTGAAAGTGAGTCCTCAGACATTAAATTACTCCCAGGTCCCTTACATTATTTTTTAGCTCTATTGTTGGCCGGAGTCATAGTATACCCCTGTTCTAAGTTATTATCTCCTCCAGTTTTCCATAACGGAGTAGTTGGAATTTGTCCTCATTGAACATCATATTGTTTACCGTTGCCCCTGGAAAACTTTGTTTATATCTTCTTTGGGGGTTAACTGCGTCCTCAGCAGATGACAGCCTCATCAGATCCTAGTATCATCCGCAAAGGGGTGATATATACCCAAGAGAGTATAAACATCTTTTAGGTATATACCAAAGATATACAGTTTTCAGTGTATATACCAAAAAGATATACAGTTTTCAGTGTTATATACCAAGAGATTATACAGTTTTCAGTGTATATACCAAAAAGAATATACATCCTTTCAGTGTATATACCAAGAGAGATATACATCTTTTTAGTGTATATTTCCAAGAGAGATATACATCTTTCAGTGTATATACCAAGAGATATACAGTTTTCAGTGTATATACCAAAAGATATACAGTTTTCAGTGTATATACCAAGAGATATGCAGTTTTCCAGTGTATATACCCAAAAGATATACATCTTTTCAGTGTATATACCAAGAGAGATATACACTTTCAGTGTATATACCAAGAGAGATATACATCTTTCAGTGTATATACCAAGAGAGATATACATCTTTCAGTGTATATACCAAGAGAGATATACATCTTTCAGTGTATATACCAAGAGATATACAGTTTTCAGTGTATATACCAAGAGATATACAGTTTTCAGTGTATATACCAAGAGATATACAGTTTTCAGTGTATATACCAAGAGAGATATACATCTTTCAGTGTATATACCAAGAGAGATATACATCTTTCAGTGTATATACCAAGAGATATACATCTTTCAGTGTATATACCAAGAGAGATATACATCTTTCAGTGTATATACCAAGAGATATATACATCTTTCAGTGTATGTACCAAGAGATATATACATCTTTCAGTGTATATACCAAGAGAGATATACATCTTTCAGTGTATATACCAAGAGAGATATACATCTTTCAGTGTATATACCAAGAGAGATATACATCTTTCAGTGTATATACCAAGAGAGATGTACATCTTTCAGTGTATATACCAAGAGAGATATACATCTTTCAGTGTATATACCAAGAGAGATATACATCTTTCAGTGTATATACCACTAACCATACGGGTTTTGGGCCTAGCAGGCGTTTTTATAACTTTGATGCAGGCGCATTGCTCTTGATTCAAGGAATTGGAGCTGTTTCCCCTTTCCTTGGATCAAACCAATTTACCTCCTAGGCCCTGGGTGACCCTTACAGGTATAGCGGGTGTGGCCCCTACGGGTATAGTGGGTGATAATTTTGGCTGCGATGAAGGATCGCTCATATCCTGGCCTGGATAGTTAATATCCTAAATCTAGTATCTTGACTTGGATAGATAATATCCTTGCTCTGATATCCTGGCCTGAATTTAATAATCCTAGATCCAATATCCTGCCTTTCGCAACTGCTTGACCACTATGATATGGTCCTAGATGCACTGGAAAACAAACAGAATGCGGATGTAGTATACACAGACTTTGCAAAAGCCTTTGACAAGTGCGACCATGGTGTAATAGCACACAAAATGCGTGCTAAAGGGATAACCGGCAAAGTAGGCAGATGGATCTTCAACTTTCTAACCAATCGCACACAAAGAGTAGTGGTAGAGTTAAATCAGATGCTGCCATAGTGAAGAGCTCTGTCCCACAAGGCACAGTACTCGCACCTATCCTGTTCCTTATTCTCATATCAGACATAGACAGAGATGTAAACCACAGCACTGTATCATCTTTTGCAGACGATACTAGGATCTGCATGAGAGTGTCATCCATTGAGGACACTGTTAACCTCCAAGAAGATATAAACCAAGTTTTCCAATGGGTGGTCATTCGTCTCTCGACCACTGGGAAGAGAGGACGCTTCTTGAGTCTCCCTACACGCCATCTGGTGGTGACTGCTTGACTTAGGCACCAACATGGCGGATCGTATCAACAGGAGAGTGAATACTGTTTGTATTGAATTAATTCGAGGAACGTTAAGCAGTGCGACAATGCATGTACTGTTATCGGCCATAATTAGGGACGTCTATGGGATACCGAGCGATGAATTGTACAGTGTCGCCCTTAATGGAATGACAAGGTTTTTTGTGGAGTTTACAAGAGCCGGCTTTTACACCAGGATTGTGGATGAATTTCAGGAAAGGAGGATGAGTGTGAACTCAACAGTAGAGGTGTGTCTACATGATGTCTCAAAATATTACACATGGGTAAAGGTATGTAATGTACCCTTCGAGGCAACGTCCTATGGCATTCAGGAAGCCTTCAGTAATTATGGAATTGTTCATACGGCTAGTATGGGGGTGTGGAGGGACGGGCCATTTGAAGGGCTGCCCGAGGGGTCCTGCACCCTGAAGATGTCATTGAGGCGGCCAATACCCTCGTATGTTACGCTGACAGGCTATAGGACACAGGTATTTGTCCACTATGCAGGGCAGAGGAAAACTTGCCGATTATGTGATTCTTACGAGCATATGGCGGCGCAGTGTCCTCGAAGGCAAGCCCCTAGGATGGTGTTATCATGGATGGTGGAACAGCAACCGTGCAACGTGGATGTGGAGTTGGGAGTTGCGGATGGACAGAAGATGAATCTCTGGAGTGAGGAGGTGGACGAGGTGGAAGAGGTGATGGGGACATGTGTTACCCTCCCGGAGGTGACAGGGGAGAGGCCCCCATCGCCTGAGGGAAGGGTGGACGTGGAAAAGTCTACCCAGGAGAGGATGTTGGAAGCAGTGCTGCAGGAGTTCTTGGACGAACCGGAGGCCGGGGAGGATGGACCCGAGAAGTTAAGTGAGGTGCAGCTGACGGATGAGCAGCAGGGACAGGTGGAGGGTTCAAGGAATGACAGAGAGGACAGGGAAGTGGTGGTGGAAGTCCATCAGGAGGACTCGCAGGAGGTAGATATATGTGTGAGTGAGAGCTCACGCAAACGGACTGCGGGTGCCATGGACCTCGATGAGGTTTTAACACCTGGGCAGAGACCTGGGAAGAAGTCATGGGTAGCTGTGGGGGAGAAGGCAAGCAGGGGAGGGGGTGTACCGGGGAAGCTCAGTGGGGGGGCAAGGAGGGGTTGGTGGACAGGTTAGGAAAAATGATAAAAATGGTACAGGTACTATGAAAGGTGAATTGAGTAAGACACAGCGGCATAGGGGTAAGCCGCCTTTTCTGGGAAGTTCAAGTGTGTCACAATAAATGTAAATGGCCTTAAATCTGAGGTAAAAAGGGTTTGGTTAGAATGGTTTTTCCTCTTCAAGGGGGGCTCCTTGGCGTGGTGAAGAGGCTCTTGGTCTGAGGAATTAGCCCTGTCGGTCTTCTTCCTCAGACCGAACCTAATTACCCCCCATTCTCCCCTCCCCTATCCCATCCTCCCCATCCTCCCCTTTTTCCATTCCTCCTCCTCCTCCTCACCCCTCCCTTTTGCCCTTCCTCTTTTTAGCCTTCGTGATTTCTCTCACAGGCGCGCTAGTTCCTAGGTAGGGGAAAGGACACCGGGGGCCCCTCCCATTCCGTTGAGGTTTCTTGGCGGTGGCGTTTTTTTGCGGGGAATCGGATTCCTAGGGATGTCCCGATCCCTCTCCAGTATCCCGGAGTAGCTTTGGGTGTTTTTTTGGGCACGGGTACCGGGAAAGCCACCTTTCGGTTTCCGGGGGTGGTGGCTAAGGGGGTATGCTTTGTGGCGGATACCGGGGCCACCCCTTTTTTTGTCCACCGAGGTACTGGGAAAGTGTGAGTTGCTACCCCAAAATTGCTGTTTACTGGCATAAAGGTAGGGTATGGCACGGTTCCATGCTGCTCTGCGCTATAGCGTGTCAGTCCTCTTGGGCGCGGAGGGGGATTTCCGCCTTTTTCATTCCCCCTGGAACTATTCCTCCCCGCTCC
This sequence comes from Cherax quadricarinatus, assembly GCF_026875155.1. Taxonomy (NCBI): domain Eukaryota; kingdom Metazoa; phylum Arthropoda; class Malacostraca; order Decapoda; family Parastacidae; genus Cherax; species Cherax quadricarinatus. The sequence goes on from NW_026506067.1 coordinate 39,618, forward strand.
CCCCTTTTTTTTTATTTTTTTTTTTTTATTTTATTTTTTTTTCTCTTTCTTTTTTTTTTTTAAAAAAACAAAAAAAAAAGGGAGTAACCTAACCAGGCAGCCCAGTCCATGAAACCACTCCCCCCGGGCCCCTTTTGATACCCACCCCATTCTGACCCTGCCTTGTGTTTAACCACCTTGGGGCACTCCACCCCCCTGTCCCTTGCTGGTGCTGTTTCCTCCCCCTTCGGGTCCGGGGCTTCGACTGACTCCCTCGATTTGTCTGAACTCCGCTCCCTTTGACTAGCTTCCGGCTTTTTCCCTCTACGGACGGCAATTTTCGAACGCCCACCCATTTCCTGCCGGCCCAAACCCGGTCCACCCCTAAACGCCAACGTCAATCCCTGATAGCCCCCTCATTCCCTTCCCCATTCTACTCGAAACGACCGACACGTCAACACTCCTCCCCAAAACGCCATTTCGGCCACACAATGGACAAATTTCTTACTTTAAACCAACTTCTTCTTCTGCCTACCTTTTCTGACCATAGTATTCCCAAAGCCCCGCGTCATTTTTGGCAGAATTTTTCATTTCACGCTCTAAAGAGCGGACGCCACGTCACTGTCCAAAAAAAGCTACCCAACCATGATCTTCCTCCTTTCGAATATCGATACTACCCTATCCTATTGAAAAACATTTTTCTCTCAATTCCCTTGTAGTGGTACGTCTTCCCCCCAAACCATAGTCCAACAGAATTTCCAGTCATTGGGGAAAAATGACTTTTTTTAACAGCGGGAACCCAGGATCTCCCAATCCTCAAAGTAGACACTTATGCCCTTTCCCTGCCCGGGGGCGGAGACTTACCCTTTGCAATGTGGCTCTTTTAATTTTTTGACAGCCGAAACTCCCGTCCTCTGTTATTCGCGGACATGGTTACAAGTTCGTAAGGTGATACCTAACCGCACAAGGAAAAATTTGCGGGCTTTTGGTCACCCACGAAATTTGCAGATCTATGGCCGATGCCCAGCGTGGTCCGACACCATCTAATCACTTGCAGTCAACCCTCCATCTTCCCTTTAAATTGTAATGAAGCTCACCCTTCGTATCCCGCCGTTCCAGGTCTACTTAAATGAACGTGAAATCCTTTGCCTCAAAGACAAAAGGTCTCCCTTACATGGCTAACTCACCCCCCCCAAAGGGGAACTCCCCCGGTTTTCTTATTTTCTCGTTTTTCCAAAAACGTCCCCCCACTTCGGGGCCCATCTTCTAAAGCCTCCTCGTTGTTACCCCCCCCCATACCACACGGCATCAAACCCTTTTTGCTGTCCTTGGGCTCGCGTCCCAAATACAACTCAGTCGTTTCCCATTTTCGCGTCCTTCCTCAAAAACCCCCCAAAACGAAAAACCCTCTACGACACCTAATCCCAATCGCCCCCCTACCGAAGCCCAAAAAACCACATTGCTCAAATCTTTTTTTGCCCCTTCCTTCCCTTCTTCCCCCCACACTTTACTTCCCAGTCTCTGTACTATTTTCTTTCCCTCCTCGCTCATTCAATGGGAGATTCACCCCTCCTCGTACTATCCCCTTCCACCCCCTCCCCCTCCCAATTTTCCCCCTTTTCCCCCCCGGGTTTTTTACCCTTCGTCCCCCCCCACACTTCACTCCAGTCCCTTACACTTTTCCCTCCCCCTCTATTTTTGGTCAGTCCTTTACTGTCCCAATCTTACTCCCCCCCTCCTCCTATCTCCAAATTTTCCCAACATCTTTGAATTCCCAAAACACTTGAAGCCTTTTCAAATATATTCGAACAAAACCCTTAAATGGACACTGATTCAATTCCTGTTCCTTCTCTTCCCTCTCCCCATCTCACAACCCCCATTTTTTTGCAACGCCCCGTTCCTTCGCTACTTGAACATCTCCGTGCCACCACACGTTGATTTTTCTAACCCCCTACCGTAGGTGCCTTTACCTACAGCCTGATATTTTTCTTCACCCAATCATGGCCTATTTACAGGGAATATCCGCGCCTCAGGGGTAATGGGGGTGAGCTTCAAGTTCTTTCCTTTTTTCCCCTTTGGGCTTGCTTACAAAAACCCAAAATTCACTGGGTTTTTTCCAACCATTCGGGTATAATTTATTGTATTCTTGGGACCCTTTTCCAGGGGAACCTTTAATAAATCCCCTTCTCTACGCAATGATATCCGTATGTCAACTATTTTCCATACCCCTGCATTACACTGCAGCCCTATCCACTTAAATAAGGGTTTACAATATTTCTTTTATATCTCTCTCCTTCTCGGCATTTTCTACCCCAGACTTTCCCTTTTCTTGTTTAAATCCTTACCCCCCAACCACTTCTGTTACTTGGTGTTTTTAATGCCACCATTTCCTCGGGGGAGGGTCCATTGTGACTCACGGGGGAAATCAGTTGGGGGGTTTTTCCCTTGCCTCCCCCCCCTCCATTTTAAAATACGGGACCCCCCACCCTTTTTGATCCCGTACCTACTCTCCTTGCACGATCTATCCTCTCCCTCCACTGCACAACTTCACCGGGTCTTTCTACCAGACTTACATGACACGACATTTTCCGATCAATCTTACTTCTCCTTCCTATTCACCACCTTTCCGTACCCCTCGCTGGCAATTTGATGGGGCAAAATTGGGATCTTTACTCACACCTCACTCTTTTAGTGAGGGTTTCCTTCTTCATCCCCAAAGATGACTCCACACACTTCTCGACACAGTTTAAACCGCACTTCTCATTCTATAACCCCAAACCCCAGGGAGGGATTCTCAGAATGCGTGCCGGTGGGCTCCCCGCTTGTGCCGTGCATATTTGAAACGTGCTGCATGGGGCAGGTTTTCCGGACATAGAACCCCTAGAGACTTGTTGATTTTAAGCAAACTGCGATCGCTCGCCTGTCATCCTGAACTAAACGCACTTGTTGGTGAACTATGTTTTCCACCATCACCCGCTTCTTCTATGAGGCAGCGGGAAAAAAAGGAGGAAATTTAGTGGAAAACTCTCCGACCCCCCTCCTGTTCACGGGCACTGGGTTGATATAGCAAACCCTCCGACGTTGCCATTGAACTTTCACACTCGGTCCGTATTTTTCCCCAGGGGCCCCCTATGCCCCCCGTTTCTTTTCCCAAAATCTGCCCGGGTTAGTACCCTTGGACTTTTCTTCTCCCGGGGAAGAAAAGTAAAATGGCCTTTTCAATCAAGAACTGAGGCAACGCTCCAGCTTGCCGATCATCGGACTGGGCCTGATGACATTTTTATTTTGATGTTACAACTTTTTCTCGGGCAACCCTTTTGTCCTCTTACCCCTCTTCAATCTTTTTTGGGCACAAGGAGTTCTCCCCACTTGGGGAAAATTTCCATTGTTCTCCCCTTTTCCCCCCGGGGTTGGAAGGAAAGATGAAAGGGGGGGGGGGGGGGGTTTTGGGGGTTTGGGTTTTTAGGGGGGGGGGGGGGGGGTTTTTGGGTGTTTTTGTTTTTTGTTGGGGGGGGGGGGGTTTGTGTTTGGGTTTGTTGTTTTTTGTTGGGGGTTGGGGGGTTTTTTTTTGGGGTTTTGGTGGGTTTTTTTTGTTTTTTTGTTTTTTTTTTTTTTGGTTTGGGGTTTGGGGGTTTTTTTTTTTTTTAAAATTTTTTTGGGGGGGGTTTTTTTTTTTGGTTTTTTTGGTTGTTTGTTTGGGGGTGTGTTTTTTTGGTTTTTTAGGGGGGATGTTTATTGGGTGGGTTTTTTTTTTTTTTTTTTTGGTTTTGGGTTTTTTGTTTTTGTATTTATGGTTCCCTTTCCCCAAGTATACAGTTTTAGGTTTTCAAAGGTTTTCTCCCTTTGACCGTTTTGGTTTTTCCTAAACCCCTTACTCCTGAAGGCAACTTGTCACAGCCGGGGTAAACCCTTAAAACCCTTGCTCTCTTTCCTGGGGAGCTGATCGTCGAAAACTCCTGTTCGCCACATTTTTAGCCCCCGTTTTTTAAATGAAACTCGATTAGGGGACCAATTTATTCCAACGGGCCTCTCCTGCTACTCCTCAAAACCTTTAATCTATCCATCACCAAGGCTTAAAAGGGGTTTGTGCCTGGTGCTTTTTTTCCCCCTCTTCCCCGTTAGAGGCCTCTATACGAAGCAAAAAAAAGTTTTTTTCCCCTCCCTTGTCTGTCGCCGTGATCCCATTTTCCTTCGTTAAACCCTATGTACGCTCTCATGACTACACAATCCTTCCATTTATAGAAGGCACCGATATAGTAACATTTTTTATTTCGCCCCCGCCCCTTTTGCTCCATCCCTTTCTCTTCGCCTACTTTTCCCCTTGCTTCCCTTTAGTTACCACCTTTATATTTCAGTAGACTCACTTTTCCCCCCACCCCCCGGGAAGTTCCAGCTGTTCGGTCTGTTCTTCTCACTCCCTTTCTCGAAGCCAACGCCTACGGTGGCTTCCCGCTCTCTTTTTCTTGACCTTCCACTCCCCTTCTCATCCCCCGCTGTGAACAGATGGCTCTAATCTTTTAACGGCGCGGATTCGCACAGTGTTTCCGGGCAGCGTCACAGGGCATTTTCTATCTTCAGCTGCATTTTTACTGCTGAACTTATCCCCCTTCAGCACTTTTTCGTATCGCATCTAGCCTGTGTCATCATTTGTAGTAGCTCAACTCCCTTAGTGCTCAAAAAGGCTATAAAAGAAAATTTGATACATCTCACCCCTATTTTTTTTCCTACCAAATTTTTGGGTACGCCGTATCTCTACCCAAAAATAAAAAATTTTTTTTGTTGGGGGCCCGGTCATGTCGACTACAGGGGAATGAACCCGGCAGACACTCTGGGCCCGGTCAGCAGTATATGACCTACCAATTTCCTATCGGGTGTTCCATTTCTGGACTATTTTTTCTGCAATAAGCTACCCACCTTCGCACCCGTTGGCAACAACGTTGGTCAACTCTGCTCGGTAACAAACTTCATTCTATTAAACCGAGCATAGGTTACTGGCCGTCTTCTTGTCATCAGTGCCGAGGTTGGGAGACCACTCTCTCCCCCCTTCGCATTGGCCACACTCGTCTTACTCAGGGGTATCTCATGGAGAGGCACCCTGTTCCTCACTGTGAGCAGTGTCAAGTTCCAGTATCGATTAGCCACATTCTGTTAGACTGCCCTCTCTATCAACAGCACGCAGAATTTACCTCCAACGTCGTCTCGTTCTCCTACTCTCTCTTTACCTTCCCTTCTTGCTTATGCCCCTCCTTTAATCCTGACTCTCTCATTGACTTCTTGACAACGACTGATTTACTCCACAAACTCTGATGATACTTTTCGCACCCCCTCAGCCCTTTCTGGTTCAGTCTCTTGCTGCCCTTTACCCTTTCACCATCCACTGCCCCGCTGTTATCCATAAAATGTTGCTCATCCATCTCCCTTTTGCCCCCCTGATCCCCCTCGCTTCCTTCCTGCCCTGCAGCGCTGTATAGTCCTTGTGGCTTAGCGCTTCTTTTTGATTATAATAATAATAATAGAATGGTTTTTACAAAGGTTTGATGTAGATGTATGTTTTTTGCAGGAGCATAACCATAGGTTAGGGTGTGAATTGCGTTTGTGGGGTTATAACCTATATTGTCAGTAATGCTTTGCAATTAAAAGGAGGGGGGGCAGTGGCTGTAAAGGAGACCAGCCCATTGCATGTCAGGGGTTGGGGGGAGGGGGGGGGGGGAGGGTCGAAAGGGGAGATGGGCACTGGGGGTGGGAAGTATGTTTCATTGGTGTTTTATGCCGGCATGCAACAATGTTAGAGTGAAATTGATTTTGTTCGTGATGTTTTGATGTATTATTTGCGGGGGTTTACCTTCCATAACTGTACTTGGGGGTGATTGAAACTGTGTGATTAGGTATGGGATGTCTCACCGAGGGGGCGGGATGTGTCTTGGTGCTCTAAGGATGTGTTAAGGGATGTAGGAGTTGTAGATGTGGTGGGGAGGGGGAGTATGGGGTGGAGCACACATTCATTCGTGGGAATTAAAGAGGCGAGGATAGATAGGATATATGTGATGCAGGGGATTGGTGTGGAGAGAGTGAGGGCTTTCGATGTCGTTTTTTCGGATCACAGGGCGGTGATAGCTGATCTGCTGGTGGATGGTATAGCACGCATATATGCTGGGTATTGGAAATTGAATGTGAGGCTTCTGCAGGATGGGGATGAAGGCTCTTCCTTTGAGGAATGGTGGAGACATTTCTGGGATGGTAGGGATAGTGAGATGGATTTGTTTGACTGGTGGGAGATGCGGGCTAAGACAGGAATCACAGAGTTCTTCAGGATACGTGGAAGGGAACAGGCACGGTGGAGATATGGTTTGCAAAACTACCTGGAGGGACAGCTGAATGCTGTTTGCGACGGGGGGGGGGTGTAGGGAAGGTATGCGAGGTGATGTGGTTGGTTTAAGGAGTAGGATTGAAGAGTTACATAATGAAAGATTTAACGCGATTAGAGTTAGGGCAGGGTTAGGGGTTAGAGGAGGTGTTAAAGGGTGATCGACCATCAGGTTATGTCCTGAGAAAATTTAGGGAAAGGCAGATGGTGACTACCATAGCGCATCTAGTGGTCGCTGATGGTGGGGGGGGGTTATGTGGTGGGTCAAGGTCTTACCAATACAGATGACATTAGCGTTTATGCTGATTATTGGTTTAGGGAGAAATGGAGGAGGAACACAGAAGTTGCCAGTGAGGAGGTATTTGGGGTTATGCAGAATACTATTGTATTGGGACAACAGGAACAGAAAATGCTGGAGGGTAGTATTAGTGAGGAGGAGGTGGGGGAGGCGGTTTACGGGATGAGTCAGGGTAAGACGCCGGGCATTGATGGAATACCAAATGATTTTTATAGAGTTTATTGGGAATGCATTAAGTATGGGTTAGTGGAGGTCTTGAATTATATGTGGAGCAGTGGGAGGATGGGGAAGACACAGAAAATTGGGATCGTTATGTTGGTGCCGAAGAAGAAGGAAGGGAAAGTACTGAGTGATTATAGAGTGATATCCTTAATGTGTGCAGATTATAAAATTTATGCAAAAAATTCTGGGCAATAGACTGAAGAAGGTTCTAGCATCAGTGATACATGGGGACAGTTTGGCATCCCGGGAAGAAGTATGAGGGACGGGCATAGTCACATAAGGGATTTTATTGAGAGCTGCACCGGAGGGGGAATACTCGGTTTAGATTGGGCTAATGTGTATGATTGTATGAATAGGGATTTCTTAAAAGTTTGTTTGGAAAAGTTGGGTTTGGGGGGGGAGGGTGGTGAGATGGGTGCAAACCTTGTATGAGGGAGCAGTTATTAGGGTACAGGTTAATGGTAAGTTGGGGGACCCAGTACTGATGGAGAGAGGTTTGAGGCAGGGCTGTCCACTCTCTCAGTTATTGTTTGCCTGCGTACAGAATCCATTTTATGGGCTAGTGGATGAGGTGATGAATGGACAGGGGATAAGGGGGGGTATTGTTGGTATGTAGATGATACTACAGTGTTGGTAATGCATGAGGAAGATCTAAGGAAAGTTGGTGGAGTCATTCAGATATTTGGAGATGCTACGGGTATGAGAGTTAATTTAATGAAGTTGAGACTATTAGAGGTGGGGGATTGGATAGGAGGGACCTTGGGGGAGGGGTTGGGATGGTCAGTAGTGGACAGAATTAGGGTTTGTGGAGTATGGTACATGGCTGAAGTGCAGGATAGTAGGAAGATAAATTCGGAATTAGTTACGAGCAGGGTTTTGGGTAGGCTTGGAGGCTTAAGGGCTAGGGACGTAACATTACAGCAGAGAGTTTTAGTGGTCAACTCTCTGGTTTACAGTAAGGTGTGGGGAGTGGCTGAGGTGTTCCCTTTAAGAGCACAGGATATTGCGGAAATCCAGAGGAAGGTTCTAAGGTATGTGTGGGGGTTTGGGAGGGCATGGTTGCGCAAGGACGTGGTGATGATGGATGTGAGACGTGGGGGTCTTGGCCTGATGGCATTGGGTCATAGAGTAATGGCTTTATATATTAAACAAAGATATATCCGGACTGGGGGGATCCGGGGAGTCAGGGTAGGTAGGGTAATGGAGGATGCACGAAGATGGTGGTGTGGAAGGGATTTGAGGTATTGTGAAGACATGTTGAGGGTTTTATTGAATGTAGAACAGGTGTCCAAGTTAAAGGTCAAACGGATGGTGGGTGCTGTGGTGGGTACGGATGTCTTACAAGGGCTTGCTGTATATCCAACATATGACTGGATGAGCATATGGAGGAAGTTTGGCTTGCTTAGAATGCCAGCGAGGGTACGGGAGTTAGTATATCGTTTTCTAATGGGAATTTTGGCCTCTAGGGTTGTGTTGTGTAAAATGGGTCTTGTAAGAGAGGACTCATGCTTGCACTGTGGGGACACCGAAACGGCTTTTCATGCGGTATTTTATTTTTCCCTCTTTGGAGGGGGTGAGGTTATGGATGGTGAGCATTATCAGACTTTTGGGGGGGGGGAAATGGCCATTCCTAAGGGCTTTAATGTTGGATGTAACTGGGGTGCCGGGTGATGTGGGTAGGGCTTTAATGTATGTCATGACGGATTATTTACATGTATCTTGGGGGATGAGGGAGGTTCGGGGAGAGTTGAGAATAAAAGCGTTAGCAGCGAGATTTTATAGAACGATGTGTAGGAATAGGCAAGTCTATGGGGGGCGGTGGGTAATTAGCTTTTCGGAGGGTTACTGGAATCTCACTGTGGGGGGCCTCCTCCTCATGAACCCAGGGGGTGGGAAAAGGGTTGGTCTCCTACCGGGGGATGCATGAGGGTAGGTTGGTTTAGGCTCCTTTGTTGTGTGGATGGTGGGAGGGCTATGAATGGAGTGGGAAGGAGATGCATGATGAATTTGGAAACCTATGGTTATGTTCACTGCATACAGGATAATCTTTAAACCATGATAACTAAATCTTGGGATCTCGGGTTTAGCACAGAACGATCTTAATTTTGCACCCAAGTTTAACTTGATCGTTGTTCAACTTATGTTAGTGAGGTGCTGTGACCCTGCATAGTTGCTTTGTGGTAGAAAATTTTCTGCTTTTCGGTATAAAAGTTAGTGGTTGGTTAACAACAGGAATCTGGTGTTAACTACAGTTTTGGGTTGCATTTAACCCAGGTACATTTCATTGCTGTCAACAAAATTTGAATTGTTACTTAGGTTAGCTGTGTTTATTCATTAATTCATGATCTTTGTAGTGTCAGGCTTCATCAATTTTATGATCACATAAATGGCATCTTTCTCTAGTGTACCTAACCATGTATATGTGTGCGTTGTAATAACATGAATATTATGATGAATTGTGACGTATTGGTTAGGAGTGGGCAATTTTAATGTGCAATGTCCATAATGGGGATTGAGTAAGATTTGTCAACCGGTTTTGTTCTTTAGTGTTATTGCGGAAAAAATAAGGACGGAAAAAT
>NW_026506068.1:0-38333 GCF_026875155.1 Cherax quadricarinatus
ATGCTCCCCCCAAACACAGAATACCAATTTATGTGAGGCCCCCCTCACTCACCCGTTACCCCAAATTTTTTCGGGCCCCCCCACATCAAAATGAAATCAGTTTTTGCTGCTCCCCACTCACACTGTACCAGTGATTGCGGCTTCCTAGTCACTCTGATTCTCAGTGATGTGCGGCTCCCACTTTACAAAATGTACCAGTGATATGCGGCCCCCCAGTCCTCACTTCCCCCTTTAACTCAGAGATTAGCGGCTACTCACTGACACTCGGGACTCAGTGGAGCGCTCCTAAATTTACACGTGTTTCCAGTGATGTGGGGGCTTTCCCCACTCACAAATGTGGGGGTCAGTTGGGTGTTTTCGGCCCCCCCCCTTTACAAAAAATGTTACCCAGTGATATGTGGGCCTTTTACTCAAAACTGTACCAGATGTGCGGCACTGGTTTACTCACACCTAGGCCCCTCAGTTATAGTGGCCCCCTCCCCCACCCAAACGGTACTTAGTGATTGCTGCCCCCACACTTTCCCCTGTAAATCCAGGAAAGGGCCCGCTCCCTCACTCACCAAATGTGTTTCTCAGTGATCTGCGGCTCCCCCCAAACCCCAAATGGGTTAACTCCAAACGATGTACCCGCTCCTCCTCACACTCTGTCTAGTGAAGTGTGGGCCCCCTCCCAATTTAAAACTTTTTTACTCAGGGTGCGGCTCATTTAAACCTTTGCACTGTGTAAACAGTGATATACCGCTTTTCCCCAAAAAGCACCGTGTAACCTCATTTGTTTTGGGCCCCACACTCACACGTGTACTCAGTGATGTGCTGCTTTTCCCCATTCACACTGTTTTTTCTCATTGAAATATATGGTCCCCAATAACACTGCGTTTACAGTATTTTTGGGGCAACTCACTAGCACAGTGGGACTTCCTGATATGCGGCCCTCACTCACAAATGTGGGACTTAAATGATGTGGTGGGTCCTCAACCTTTACAAATGTGTACCAGTGATGTTGGCCCCCTCACTCCAAATGATACCGGGGGTGATGGGCGGGGCCCCCCCCACTCCCAATGGCACTAAGTGATGTTTCGGCTGCCACCCCAAAAAATGGGAAATACTCAGTGAGGGGGTACCCACTCACTTTTACGTTGTGTACCAGGTGAAATGCGGCTCCTCACTCACCAAAGTGTACTCAGAGATTTGCGCTTTCCCCACTCAACACTGTGTACCCCATGATATCCCGGGCCCCAAACCCCACCCCGTGTACTCCCGTGATGTTTCGCACCTCCATCACACTGTCTACCCCCCCGTGAAGTGCCCCCCTCCTCAAATCCCCCCAACCCGTGAACTCAGTGATGTGCCGGGCTCCTTTACTTTACCGAACTCATGAAGTGCTGCTCATCACCCCCCAACCAAAATGTACCCCAGTGATTTTTTCTTTTCCCCCTCCCACACACTGTAAAACCCTTAAAGTGGAAACTCCCCCCCTCCCCCCCAAAAAAACTTCCCTGATGGTGAGGCCCTCACTCAAAACCGTGTACCAGTGATGTTTTGGGGGTTTCCCCCCAACCCCAACCCCCGTACTCAGTGATTTTTCTGCTTTTTTCACTCACACGACCAAGGGGTGTGCGGCCTTTTTTTTAGTTTAAAAAAACTGAGTTCCTTTTCATGATGTGGGGGCTTTCCCCACACCCCAACTGTAACCAGGAAATTGGCGGGTCCAGCACCCACTTTTAACTTTTCTCAAGAGTTTCGGCTTTCCCCACTTTCCCCAAAATACTCCCGGAAAAAGGGGGCCTTTTTCACCCCCACAATGGCCCCACCAGTGATGTGCGGGGCCCCTTTCTTTACACGGGGACTCAGTGAATTTAAGGGGGGCCCCCTCCCTCCCCACGAACAGGATGTTCGGCTCCCCCAATCACATTGTTCTCCCCGTGATGTGCCCTTCTCCCCCAAAAAACCGTACTCAAACCCTTTTTCTCCCCTTCCCCCACTCAATTTCTGTACCCCAGTGATTTTGGGTCCTTTTCCCCTCACCCACTTTTAAACCCGTGATTTTTGCTGCTCCTCACTCACCCCTCTGAACTTTAGTGATGGGGGACTCCCCACCCCGCACTGTATTTCCCAAAAAATGATGTTTCTGCCCCCCTCACTCACAAAGTACACAGGACATGCTTTGGGGGCCCCCTCACTCACCCTGCACTCAGTGATGTTTTGGCTTTCCCCACTCACACTGTTTTCCCCTTTATGTGGCGGGGTTTCCCAACTCACCTGTACTCCCGTATGGCGGGCCTTTTTTCCCCACTTCCCACCAACTCCCGAACGGGAGTGATGAGCACCCTCAAATTTAAAAATGTAAAAACATTTATGTGGTGCTTTAATTCCCCCTCAAAGCTGTACTTTATGATTTTTGTCCTTTTCCCACACCCCCCTGTACCTTTAGTGATGTGAGAAGGCCCCCTCACTTTACAAAAGTAACCAATTTATTTTGCGGGGTTTCCCCAAAAACCCCAAATCTTACAAAATGAAGTTTGGCCCCCCTCACTCACAACCCGTCTCCCGTATTTTGCTTCCTTTCACTCACCACCCCGTACTCAGTGATGTCGGGTTCTTTACTCAAACTGAATTCTTTAGTGATGGCCGGGTCCTCACTCACCCTGTACTCCAGTGAAATTTTTCGGTTTCCCCGGCCCCCCTCACTTTTACTTTACTCAGGAGATGTGCGGCCCCCTCACTCCCCCAAATGTAAATCCCGTGAATGCGGGGCCCTCCCCACAATCAAAACTGTGTCCCCCCAAAGGGAAATTGGGCCCCGGGTTTCCTCACTCACGACTTTTTTCTCAATGATGTGCGGGGTCCTCACCAAAAACTTTTACTCATGATGTGCTTTTCTTCCCTAACCACACTGTAAATCATTATGTCGGCTTCTCAAATTCACAAAAAACCTAATGAAAGTGGGGGCCTTAAAAACCCCCATACCTTACTAAAGTGAGTGCGGCCCTCCCTTTACAAATGTGTATTCCCGTGAAAAGGGGGGCTCCTTACTCACCTTTACTGATGAATTTTGCCCTTTTTCTCCCCACTTTACACTGAAAATTAGTGATGGCTGGGTCCCCCACCCCATACCCGTACTAAACCGTTGGGGTGTGGGGGCCTTCACCCCCGCACTGTTTCAAATGATTTCTGCCTTTTCCTTCCCCTCACACTGTACTTTAGGACAAAAGCGGCTCCTCCAACTCACACTGTGAACTTTAGGATGTTCGACAACCCCCACTCACACTGTTTCACAGGATGTTCCGCTCATCCAAATCAAACCTTTTACTTTTAAGTGATGTTCCCCCCCCTCCTCACACACACTGTAATCAGGGATGTGCAGCAACCCACAAACACAAAGTACCCCAGTGATGTGAGGGCCCTTTCCCCCAAAAAAATCACAAACCCGGGACTCAGGGGATGTTCGGGGGGGCCCCACTCACACTGTTTTCTCAGTTTTTTGGGTCTCCTCCCCAAAAATTGGGACCAGTGATGTGCGGGCCCCTTTTCCCCCCCACCCCAAATGAGGGTTTTCAGTGATGTGCTGCCCTCACTTCCCACTGTTAAATCATGGGTATGGCTCCACCCTCCCCCTTTTTAAATTTTTACTCAAAAGTGGGGGCTCCTCACCACACTGTACTCCCCGTGTGTTGGGCTCCTCACTCCCCCACTGTGTAATCAGTGATGTGCGGCCTTCACTCAACCCCGGCCGGGTCCCTCAATTTATTTGGGTGGGGGCCCCTTTCTCATTCTGGGGTACCGGGTTGGGGAAAAGGGGGGCCGGGGGGGGGCCCCCCACTCCCCAAATGAAAACAGGGGGTGGGGGCGGGTCCTCACTTTGCCCTGGCACTCCAGTGTGGGGGGGGCGGGCCTTTCCCCACTCACAAATGTAACTTAATATTTTGGTCGGCCCTCACTCACAAATGTGTACTCAACGATTTTGCGGGGGCCCCTCACCACCATTCGTAAAACCTCATGATGTGGGTTTTTCTCCCTTTCCTTTAACCCCAACTGTAAATCATGAGGCTGCTCCTCACTCACTTTTTTACTCAGTTGGGTGCGCGGGTCCTAAACTCCCCCAAAATGTACTCAGTGATGTGCTGCTCTTCACTCACACTGTACTCGGTGATGTGCCGGTCCTCACTCATACTGTGTACTCAGTGATATGTGCTCCTCACTCACACTCTACTCAGTGATGTGCGGCTCCTCACTCACACTGTGTACTCAGTGATGTGCTGCTCTTCACTCACACTGTGCACTCAGTGATGTGTGGCTTCTCACTCACACTGTTCTTAGTGATATGTTGCTGCTCACTCACACTGAGTGCTCAGTGATGTGCTGCTCTTCACTCAAACTGTGTACTCAGCGATGTGCTGCTCCTCACTCACACTGTGTCCTCAGTGATGTTAGGCTTCTCACTCACACTGTACTCAATGATGTGCTGCTCCTCACTCACACTGTGTGTTCAATGATGAGCAGCTCCTCACTCACACTGTGTACTCAGTGATGTGCGGCTCCTCACTCACTCTGTACTCAGTGATGTGCGGCTCCTCACTCACACTCTGTACTCCGTGATGTGCGGCTCCTCACTCACACTGTACTCAGTGATGTTCGGCTCCTCACTCACACTCTGTACTCAGTGATGTGTGGCTCCTCACTCGCACTGTGTAGTCAGTGATGTGTGGCTCCTCACTCACACTATTTACTCAGTGATGTGTGGCTCTTCACTCACACTATTTACTCAGTGATGTGCGGCTCTTCACTCACACTGTACTCAGTGTTGTGCGGCTCCTCACTCACACATTACTCAGTGATGTGTGGCTCCTCACTCACACTGTGTACTCAGTGATTTGCGGCTCCTCACTCACACTGTGTACTCAGTGATGTGCAGCCCCTCACTCACACTGTACTCAGTGATGTGCTGCTCCTCACTCACACTCTGCACTCAGTGATATCCGGCTCCTCACTCACACTGTGTACTCATTGCCGTACGGCTCCTCACTATCACTGTGTACTCAGTGATGTGTGGCTCCTCACTCATACTGTGTACTCAGTGAAGCGCGGCTCTTAATTCACACTGTGTGCTCATTGATGTGTGGCTCCTCACTCACACTGTGTACTCAGTGATATGCGGCTCCACACACACACCGTGTATTCAGTGATGTGTGGCCCCACACTCATACTGTGTACTCAGTGAAGCGCGGCTCTTAATTCACACTGTGTGCTCATTGTTGTGTGGCTCCTCACTCACACTCTGCACTCAGTGATGTCCGGCTCCTCACTCACACTGTGTACTCATTGACGTACGGCTCCTCACTATCACTGTGTACTCAGTGATGTGTGGCTCTTCACTCACACTGTGTACTCAGTGAAGTACGGCTCCTAACTCGCACTGTGTACTCAATGATGTGTGGCTCATTACTCACAATGTGCACTCAGTGATTTGCGGCTCCTCACACTGTGTACTTGATGTTTGGCCCCTCACTCACGCTGTGTACTCAGTGATGTGCGGCTCCTCACTCACATTGTGTACTCATAGATGTGCGCCTCCTCACTCACACTGTGTACTCATTGTTGTGCCGCTCCTCACTCACACTGTGTACTCAGTGATGTGCGGCTCCTAACTCACACCGTGCACACAGTGATGTACGGCTACTCACTCACACTGTGTACTCAGTGATATGCGGTTCCTCACTCAAAATGTGCTCTTAGTGATATGCGGCTCTTCACTCACACTGTGTACTCAGTGATGTGCGGCTCTTCACTCACACTGTGTACTCAGTGATGAGCGGCTCTTCACTCACACTGTGTACTCAGTGATGTGCGGCTCTCACTTCCACTTTGTACTCAGTGATTGTGGTGGCTCCCTCACTCACACTGTAATCAGTGATGTGCGTCTCCTCACTCACTCTGAGTACTCAGTGATGTATGGCCCCTCACTCACACTGTGTACTCAGAGATGTGCGGCTCGTCACTCACACTGTGAACTCAGTGATATGCGGCTCCTCATTGAAAATGTGTACTCAGTGATATGCGGCTCCTCTCTCACACTGTTTACTCAGTGATGTGCGGCTCCTATCTCACACTGTGTACTCAGTGTCGTGCGGCTCTTCACTCAAAATGTGTACTCAGTGATGTGCGGCTCCTAACTCACACTGTGTACTCAGTGACATGCGGCTCCTCACTCAAAATGTGTACTAAGTAATGAGTGGCTTCTCAATCACACTGTGTACTCCTGTGATATGCGGCTCCTCACTCACACTCTGTACTCAGTGATGTGTGACTCCTCTCTCACACTGTGCACACAGTGATGAGTGGCTCCTCACTCACACTGTTTACTCAGTGATGTGTGGCATCTCACTCACACTGTGCACTCAGTGATGTTTGGCTCATCACTCACACTCTGTACTTAGTGATGTGAGGCTGCTCACTCACACTGTTTACTCACTGATAAGTGGCCCCCCACTCACACTGTGCACTCAGTGATGTGTGGCTACTCACTCACACTGTGCACTCAGTGATGTGCTGCTTCTCACTTACACTGTGTACTCAACGATGTGTGACTCCTCACTCACACTGTGTACTCAGTGAAGAACGGCTCCTAACTCGCACTGTGTAACTCAATGGATTGGGCCTTCCTCACTCACAGCTGTGTTCTCAGTGGATATGCGGCCCATTACTCACAATGTGCACTCAGTGATTTGCGGCTCCTCACTCACACTGTGTACTCATAGACGTGGGGCTTCTCACTCACACTGTGTCTCATGTTTGTGCGGATCCTCACTCACACTGTGTACTCATGATGTCGTCTCTAACTCACAACGTGCACTCAGTGATGGACGGCTACTCACTACAACTTTGTACTCAGTGATGTGTGGCTCCCTCACTTCCAACTGTAATCAGTGGATAGGCGGCTCCTCACATCACTGATACTCATGATGTATGGCACCCTCACTCACACTGTGTACTCATGATATGCGGCTCCCCCTACCCCATTCAAAATGGTGTACTCAGTGAATATGCGCCCCTCACTCACCCTGTTTACTCAGTAATAGTGCGGCTCCTAACTCACACTGTGTACTCAGTGACGGCGGCTCCTCACTCAAACTGTGTCGTCAGTGATGTGTGGCGTCTCAATCAACACGCGTACACAGTGATGTGCGGCTCCTCACTAACACTGTGTTCCAGATGGATTTTGTTGCGGCTTCTCACTCACGACTCTGTACTCAGTGATGTGTGACTCCTCTCTCACACAGCACACAGTGATGAGTGGTTCCTCACTCACACTGTTTACTCATTGATGTGTGGCATCTCACTCACGCTGTGCACTCAGTGACGTTTGGCTCCTCACTCAACCTGTAATTAGTGAGTGCGTCTGCTTATCACCACTGCGTATACTCACTGATAAGTGCCCCTCACTCACACTGTGAACTCAGTGATGTGTGGCTTCTCACTCACACTGTGTACTCAGTGATGTGCGGCTTCTCACCTACACTGTGTACTCAGCAATGTGTGGCTCCTCACTGACACTGTGTGCTCAGTGATGTGCGCCTCTTCACTCACACTGTTACTAAGTGATTGTGCGGCTTCCTCACTCACACTGTTTACATCAGTGGATGTGTGGCCCCACTTCTAACACTGAGCACTCAGTGAGTGTGGCTTCCTCAATCACACGTGTACACAGTGATTGCAGCTCCTCATTATAACACTGTGTACCATGAAGCGAGGCTTTTCACTCACACTTGTGTACTCTTGATGTGCGGGCTCTCACTCACACTGTGCAACTCACTTGTGTGTGGCTCCTCACTCCACTGTGAAAAACACTCAGTTGATGCGGCTGCACCTCACTCACACTGTGTACTAAGTGATGTGCGGCTCCTCACACACACGTGTACTCAGTGATGTGCGGAACGGTTACTCACTGTTACTCAGTGAGAGCGCCCCTCACTCCCACCTGTGAACTCAGAGTGCGGCTCCTCACTCAACAACGTGTACGTCAGTGATATGCAGCTCCTCAACTAACCTGTGTACTCAGATGTTCGGCTACTCACCCACACTCTAACTCATGATGGCAGTTCCTAGCTCACAACTGTACTCAGTGATGGCTGCTTCTCACTACTTGGCACGACAGTACTAAGTGATGTGCAGCCTCTCACTCATACAGTACTCAGTGATGTGCGGCTCCTCCACTCCACACCGTTTGCTTAGGGATGGTGCGCTCATCGCTCACCTGTGTACTCAGTGATGTGCGGCTCTTCACTCAGACTGTGTACTCAGTGATGTGCGGCTCCTCACTCACAATGGGTACTCAGTGATGTGTTGCTCTCACTCACACCTATTCAGTTGACGTGGCGCCCTCACTATACTGTTACTAGTGATGTTTGGCCCTCACTCACACCTGTGTACTCAGTGATGTGCGAGGCCCCTCAATCACTGTGGTCACTGTGCCCACCAATTGATGTGTGATCCTCGCTCACAACTGTGGACTCAGTGATGTGCGGCTTCTCACTCACACTGTGTACTCAGTGATGTGTGGTTCTCACTCACAATGTGTACTCAGTGATGTGCGCCTCTTCACTCACACTGAGTACTCAGTGATGTATGGCCCCTCACTCACACTGTGTACTCAGAGATGTGCGGCTCCTCACTCACACTGTGAACTCAGTGATATGCGGCTCGTCATTCAAAATGTGTACTCAGTGATATGCGGCCCCTCACTCACACTGTTTACTCACTGATGTGCGGCTCCTAACTCACACTGTGTACTCTGTGATATGCGGCTCCTCACTAAGACTGTGTTCTCAGTGATTTGCGGCTCCTCACTCACACTCTGTACTCAGTGATATGTGACTTCTAACTCACACTGTTTACTCAGTGATGTGTGGCATCTCACTCACACTGTGCACTCAGTGATGTTTGGCTCCTCACTCACACTCTGTACTTAGTGATGTGCGGCTGCTCACTCACACTGTGCACTCAGTGATATGTGGCTACTCACACTGTGTACTCAGTTATATGCGGCTTCTCACTTACACTGTGTACTCAGCGAAGTGTGGCTCCTCACTCACACTGTGTACTCAGTGAAGTACGGCTCCTAACTCGCACTGTGTACTCAATGATGTGCGGCTCCTCACTCACACTGTGTACTCATAGATGTGCGGCTCCTTCACACACACAGTGTACTCAGTGATGTGTCGGTTCCCTCACATACACACTGTGTACTTCCAGTGATTGCGGCTCCTAACTCACACTATGCACTCAGTGATGTACGGCTACTCACTCACACTGTGTACTCAGTGATGTGCGGTTCCTCCCTCAAAATGTGCTCTTAGTGATATGCGGGTCTTCACTCACACTGTGTACTCAGTGATGTGCGGCTCTTCACTTAGAGTGTTTACTCATTGATGTGCGGCTCCTCACTCACACTGTGTACTCAGTGATGTGTGGCTCCTCACTCACACTGTAATCAGTGATGTACGGCTCCTCACTCACACTGAGTACTCAGTGATGTATGGCCCCTCACTCACACCGTGTACTCAGGGATGTGCGGCTCCTCATCACACTACTGTGTAACTCAGTGATATGCGGCTCCTTTCAAAATGTGTACTCAGTTATATGCGGCCCACTCACTCACACTGTTTACCTCAGTGATTGTGCGGCTCCTCACTCACAAACTGTGTAACTCAGTGATATTGCGGCTCCCTCACTTCACTCACACTCTGTACTCCAGTGATGTGTGAATCCATGAGCTCACACTGTGCAACACAGAGATGATGGTCTCATCCCGTCCTCACACTGTTTACTCAGTGATGTGTGGCATCTCACTCACACTGTGCACTCAGTGATGCGGCTCCTCAATTACACTGGGTACTCAGTGAAGCGCGGCTCCTCACTCACACTGTGTACTCAGTGATGTGCGACTCCTCACTCACACCATGTACTGATGGATGTGCGGCTCCTCACTCACACTCTGCACTCAGTGATGCGGCTCCTAGCTCACCCTGTGTACTTAGTGATGTGCGGCTCCTCACACACACTGTGTATTCAGTGATGTGCGGCTCCTCACTCACTGTGTACTCAGTGATGTGCGGCTCCTCACGAACACTGTGTACTCAGTGATGTGCGGCTACTCACCCACATTCGACTTATTGATGTGCTGCTCCTAGCTCACACTGTACTCAGTGATGCTGCTTCTCACTCACAATGTACTCAGTGATGTGCGGCCTCTCACTCATACTGGAACTAGTGAAGTGCGTGCACCTCACTCACACTGTGTACCTCAGTGATGTGCGGCTCTTCACTCACACTGTGTACACAGTTATGTGCGGCCTTCACTCACACTGTGTGCTCAGTGATGTGCGGCTCTTCACTCACACTGTATTCAGTGATGTGCGGCTCCTCAATCACACTGTGTTCAGTGATGTGCGGCTCCTCACTCACACTGTGTACTCAGTGATGTGCAACTCCTCACTCACGTCTGTGTACCCTTGACTGCCTTCCTCACTCACCACTCTGACTCTGTGATGTTCAGCTGCCTCACAAACACTGTGTACTTCTGGATTTGCGGCCCAACACCAAACTGGGTGCTCAGTGATTGTGGGTCCCTCACTGACACTGTATTCAGTGATGTGCTGGTCCTCACTCACACTGTGTACGCAGTGATGAGGCCAATGCACTCACACTGAGACTCAGTGATGTGCGGACCCACATTCACCTCGTGCATTCGGCGGGCCTCAACATGTTTGGGCTCACTCACTTTATGCCCCCCCCCCACACTGATTACTCATTGATATGTGGCCCCTCAACTAACACTGATCACTAGTGATGTGTGGCTCCTCATCACATTGTGTACACATATGTGTAGCTCCTCACTCACACTGTGTACTCAGTGATGTGCGACTCCTCACTCACTCTGTGTACTCATTGACGTGCGGCTCCTCACTCACAATATGCACTCAGTGATGCTTCTCCTCACTCACACTGTGTACTCAGTAATGTGCGGCTCCTCACACACACTGTGTACTCAGTAATGTGCGGCTCCTCACACACACTGTATACTCAGTGATGTGCGGCTACTCTCTCATACTGTACTCAGTGATGTGCGGCTCCTCTCTCACACTGCGTACTCAGTGACGTGCGGACCCTTACTCACACTGTACTGAGTGATGTGCTGCTCCTCACTCACACTGTACTCATAGATGTGCTGCTCCTGACACACACTGTACTCAGTGATGCGCTGCTCCTCACTCGCACTGTACTTAGTGATATGCTGCTCCTCACTGACACTGTACTCAGTGACGTGCTGTTCCTCACTCACACTGTACTCAGTGATGTGTGGCTCCTCACTGACACTGTACTCAGTGATGTGTGGTTCCTAACTCTCACTGTACTCAGTGATGTGCGGCTCATCACTCACACTGCGAACTCAGTGATGTGCGGTTCCTAACTCACACTGTGTACTCAGTGACATGCCGCTCCTCACTCAAAATGTGTACTAAGTGATGAGTGGCTTCTCAATCACACTGTGTACTCTGTGATATGCGGCTCCTCACTGACACTGTGTTCTCAGTGATTTGCGGCTCCTCACTCACACTCTGTACTCAGTGATGTGTGACTCCTCTCTCACACTGTGCACACAGTGATGATTGGCTCCTCACTCCACTGTTACTCAGTGATGTGTGTGGCATCTCATTCACACTGATACTCATGATTATGTGGCCCTCACTCACCTGTGAATACACGTGATGTGTGGCTTCTCACTACATGTGTAATCAGTGATGTGCGGCTTCTCACCTACACTGTGTACTCAGAATGTGGTGGCTCTCCTCACTACACTGTGGCTCAGTGATGTGCGCCTCTTCACACTCACACTGTGTACTAAAGGATGGTGCGGCTCACCTCACTCACATGTTTACTCAGTGATGTGTGGCCCCTCTCTACACTGAGACTCAGTGAGGTGTGCTCCTCAATCACACTCTGTGTACACTAGTGATTGTGCAGCTCCTCATTTACACTGTGTTACTCAGTTGACGCCGAGGCTTTTCATCACACTGTGTATCTCTGTGATGGCGGCTCCTTCACTAAACTGTTGTACTCATTGATTGTGTGGCTCGCACTCACACTGTTGCACTCAGTTGATGCGGCCTCCTCACTCACACTGTGTACTATGTGATGTGGCGGTCCTCAACACACTGTGTGACTCATGTGATGTGCGGCACGTTACTCACTGTGTACTCAGTGATGTGCGCCTCCTCACTCCCACTGTGTACTCAGTGATGTGCGGCTCCTCACTCACACTGTGTACTCTGTGATATGCAGCTCCTCACTAACACTGTTGTACTCAGGATGTGCGGACTTACTTCACCCACACTCTACTCATTGATGTGCTGTTCCTAGCTCACACTGTACTCAGTGATGCTGCTTCTCACTCACACTGTACTAAGTGATGTGCAGCCTCTCACTCATACTGAACTCAGTGATGTGCGGCTCCTCACTCACACCGTTTGCTTAGTGATGTGCGACTCTTCACTCACACTGTGTACTCAGTGAGGGGCGGTCTTCACTCACACTGTTGTACTCAGTGATGTTGCGGCTCCTCACCTCACTATGTGGTATCAGGGATGAGTGGACTCCTCACTTCACACTCTATTTCGTGACAGTGCAGGTCATCCACTCATACTGTGTACTTGTGATGTATGGCCCTCAATCAACACTGTGTATCAGTGGATGTGCGGCCCCTCAATTCATGTGCCCTCATTGATGTGTGGGATTCATCGCATTCACACTGTGTACTCAGTGATGTGCGGGGCTTCCTCACTAACATCTGTGTACTCCAGTGAGGTGTGGTTCTCACTCAAATGTGTACTCAGTGATGTGCGCCTCTCACTCACACTGAGTACTCAGTGATGTATGGCCCTCCACTCACACGGTGTTAACTCTGAGATGTGCGGCTCTCTGCACACTTGTGCACTCAGTTGATATGCGGCTCGTCATTCAAAATGTGTACTCCCCAGTGATATTTGCGGCCCCTCACTCACTCTGTTTACTCACTGAGGTGCGGGTTCCTAAACTCACACTGTGTACCTCTGTGATATGCGGCTCCTCACTAGGACTGTGTTCTCATGTGATTTTGACTTGCGGCTCCTCACTCAACTCTGTACTCCGATGATATGTGCCGTCTCACTCACATGTTTGTCAGAGATGTGTGGCATCTCACTCACATGTGCATCAGTGATGTTTGGCCTCCTCACTCACACTCTGTACTTAGTGATGTGCGGATGCTCACTCACTCACTGTGCACTCAGTGATATGGGGCCTACTCACACTGTGTCTTGTTATATGCGGATTACTTTCACTTACACTGTGTACTCAGCTAAGTGTGGCTTCTCTCACTCACACTGGGTTCTCTAGGGAAGTACGGCTCATAACTCGCACTGTCGTATCAAATGATGTGCTGTCCTCATCACACTGTGTACTCATAGATGTGCGGTCCACACTCACACTGTGATCAGTGTTGTGCGGTTCCTCTCTCACATGTGGACTCAGTGATGTGCGGCTCCTAACTCACACTTGCACTCCAGTGATGTGCGGCTACTCACTCAACACTGTGTATCAGTATGTGCGGGTTCTCCCTCAAAATCGTGCTCTTAGTGATATCGGGGTCTTCACTCAACACTGTGTAACTCAGTGATTGATGTGCGGCTCTCATTAGAGTGTTTACTCATTGATGGCGGCTCCTCACTCACACTGTGTACTCAGTGATGTGTGGCTCCTCACTCACACTGTAATCTGGGAAGTAGGCTCCTCACTCAACACTGAGTACCTCAGTGATGTATGGCCCCTCAACATCACACCGTGTATCAGGGATGTGCGGCTCCTCACTCACACTGGTATGTACTCAGTGATATGCGGTCTCCTCATTTCAATAATGTGATACTGCAGTTGATATGCGGCCCTCATCACTATGTTTACTCAGTGATGTGCGGCTCCTCACTCATCACTGTGTACTCAGTGTGATGATGCGGCTCCCTCACTCACACTCTGTACTCAGTGATGTGTGAATCCTGACTCACATGTGCCACACAAGGATGAGGGCTCATCACTCACTCTGTCTTACTCAGTGATGTGTGGCATCTCACTCACACTGTGCACTCAGTGATGCGGCTCATACAATTACACTGGGTACTCTGTGAAGCGCGGATCCTCACTCACACTGTGTACTCAGTGATGTGCGATCCTCCTCACTCACATGTTACTGATGGATGTGCGGCTCCTCATCACACTCTGCATCGCAGTGATTGCGGATCCTAGCTCACACCTGTTGTAATTAGTGATGTGCGGCTCTCACACACTACTGTGTATTCAGTGATGTGCGGGCTCCTCAATCACTGTGTCCTTCAGTGATGTGCGGCTCCTCGACGAACACTGTGTATCTCAGTGCATGTGCGGATACTCACCCACATTCGACTTATTGATGTGCTGTTCCTTTTTTCACTACTGTACTCAGTTTATGCGGCTTCTCATCACAATGTTACTCAGGTGATGTGCGCCCCCACCACCCGGCCTCTCACATAATACTGTACTCTGTGAGGTGCTGCTCCTGCACTCACAACTGTGTACTCAGTGATGTGCGGCTCTTCACTCATTCTCTGGCTACACAGTTATGTGCTGGGCCTTCACTCCACCACTGTGTGCTCAGTTGATGTGGCGGCTCTTCACTCACTGTATTCAGTGAATGTGCGGCTCCGCAAACGCACACTGTGTTCAGTGATGTGCCGGCTCCTCACTCACACTGTTGTTCTCATGTGATGTGCTATCCTCACTCACTCTGTGTACCTCCCAATCTCTAGAGGACTTGCGGCTCCTCACTCACACTCTGTACTCAGTGATGTGCTGCGCCTCACAAACACTGTGTTACTCTGTGATTTGCGGACTCACACTAAACACTGGGTGCTCCAGTGATGTGTGGGACCTCATACTGACACTGTATTCAGTGATGTGCTGGTCCTCACTAAAACTGTGTACGCAGTGATGTATGCCATGCACTCACACGGTGTACTCAGTGATGTGCGGCACCCTCATTCCTCTCTGTGCCACTCATACAGATGTTTGGCTCCTCACTCACCACTGATTACTCAGTGATCTGTGGCCCCTCATAACACTGAGCACGTAGTGATGTGTGGACTCCTCAATACTTTGTGTACCCTCAGTGATGTGTAGCTCCTCACTCACATGTGTACTCAGTGATGCTTCTCGCGGAACCTTCCTCACTCACTCTGTGTACTCATTGTCGTTGC
The DNA here is from genome assembly GCF_026875155.1 of Cherax quadricarinatus. Taxonomy (NCBI): domain Eukaryota; kingdom Metazoa; phylum Arthropoda; class Malacostraca; order Decapoda; family Parastacidae; genus Cherax; species Cherax quadricarinatus. The sequence continues at coordinate 15,318 of NW_026506068.1, forward strand.
TCGGTCTCTCACTTCACATAGGAATCAGTGTGCTTCTCCTCACTCACCACTGTGTACTCAGTAATGTGCGGCTCATCACACACATCTGTGTACTCAGGAATGTGCGGCTCCTCACACACATCTGTATACTCTGTGATGTGCGGTACTCTCTCATACTGTTCTCAGTGATGTGCGGCTCTCTCTCACTACTGCGTACTCGTGGACGTGCGGACCCTTACTCTAAACTTGTGATGAGTGATGTGCTGTCCTCACTACCATGTACTCATAGATGTGCTGCTTCCTGTCCACACACTGTAATCAGTGATGCGCTACTCCCTCACTCGCACTGTACTTGTGAATGCTGCTGCCCTCACTGACACTGTAACTCAGTGACGTGTGTTTCACTCACACTGTATCTCAGTGATGTGTGGCTCCTCATCTGACACTGTACTCAGTTTGATGTGTGGTTGCCTCAAACTCTCAACTGTACTCAGTGATTTGGCGCTCATCACTACACTGCGAACTCAGGATGTGCGGTTCCTACCTCACTCACTGTGTCTCCCCCCGTGCATGCACCCGGTCCCCCTTCACTCAAAATGTGTACTAAGGGATGGTGGCTTCTCAATCACACTGCTGTACTCTGTGGATAGGGTTTCCTCACTGAACTGTGTTCTCAGTGATTTGCGGCTCATCACTCACACTTCGGTACTCAGGGATGTGTGATCCTCTCTCACACTGTTGCACACAGTGATGAGTGGCTCCTCATAACACTGTTTACTCAGTGATGTGTGGATATCAATTCAACACTGTGCATCAGTGATGTTTGGATCTCCTCACACTCACACCTACTTTACTTAGTGATGTGCGGCTGCCTCACTCACACTGGTTACTAACTGATAAGTGGCCCCTCCACTCAACACTGTGCACTCAGTGATGTGTAGGCTACTCACTCCACACTGTGCACTCAGTGATGTGCTCTGCTTCTCACTTACACTCGTGTACTCAAACGATGTGTGGCTCACTCACACACATGTATGTACTCACGTGAAGAACGGCTCCTAACTCTCGGCTGTGTACTCAATGATGTGTGGCTCATTACTTCACATGGTGTACTCAGTGATATGCGTCCCCATTATCCACAAATGCTGACTCAGTGATTTGCGGCTCCTCACTCACACTGTGTCTCAATAGACGTGAGGCTTTTTCACTCACACTGTGTGTACTCAGTGTTTGTGCGGATCCTCACCTCACAATGTGTACTCAGTGATGTGGCGCTCTCCTACTCCACACGTGCAATCAGTGGATGTACGGCTACTCACTCACACTGGTGTACTCGTGATGTGTGGCTTCTCACTCACACTGTAATGAGTGATGTTGCGGCTCCTCACTCTACACTGTGTTCTCAGTGTGTTTTGCCCCTCTCTTCACACTGTGTACCTCAGAGATGTGCGGCTCGTCACTCCACATGTGAACTCAGTGATTTGCGGCTCCTCATTCTCAAAATGTGTACTCAGTGATTATGTGGTCCCCTCACTACACTGTTCTATCTCAAGTGATGGCGGTCTCCTTACTCATTGTGTACTCAGTGACGCGCGGCTCCTCAACTCAAATGTGTACTCAGTGTATGTGTAGCTTCTCAATCTCACTGGGTTACTCAGTGATGTGCGGCAGGGCTCCTCATAACACTGTGTCTCAGTGATGTGTGACTCCTCGCTCACGCTGCACACCAGTGTGAGTGGCTCCTCACTCACATGTTTACTCGATTGATGTGTGGCATCTCATCAAGCTGTGCACTCAGTGTCGTTTAGCTACCTCACTCACACTCTGTATTAATGATGTGCGGATGCTTACTCACATGTTTTATAATCACTGATAAAGTGGCCCCTCACTCACACTGTACACTCCTAGTGATGTGGGGCTTTAACTCACACTGTGTACTCAGTGATGTGGCGCTTCTCTCACTTACAACTGTGTACTCAGCGATGTGGGGCTCCTCACTGACACTGTGTGCTCCCCCTGTGATGTGCGCCCTCCTTCACTCACGCTGTGTACTCTAGTGATGTGCGGTACTCCACTCACACTGTTTACTCAGTGATGTGTGGCCCTCTCTAACACTGAGCACTCAGTGAGGTGTGGCTCCTCAATACACTGTGTACACTCAGTGATGTGCAGCTCCTCATTTACACTGTGTTACTCAGTGCAAGCGAGGTTTTTCACCTCAACACTGTGTACTCTGTGATGTGCGATCATCATCACACTGTGTACTTCATTGTATGTGTGGCTCCTCACTCACAATGTGCACTCAGTGATGCGGCTCCTCACGAACTCTGTGTACTGAAGTGAGGTGCGGCTCCTCACCTCACACTGTGTACTCAGTGATGTGCGGCCGGTGCTCACTGTGTCCCTCAGTGATGTGCGCCTCCTCACTTTCCCATCTGTGTATCGTGATGTGCGGCTCCTCACTCAACACTGTGTAACTCTGGGATATGCAGACTCCTCACTAAACACTGTGTACTCAGTGATGGGAGCGGCCTACTCACCCACACTCCTCTCATTGATGTGTCTGATCCTAGCTCTCATCACGGACTCAGTGATGCTGCTTCTCACTCACACTTTACTCAGGGAGGTGCTGCCTTCATCATACTGAACTCAGTTGATGTGCGGCTCGCAATCTCACAACGTTTACTTAGTGGATGTACGACATCTGCATCACACTGGTACTCAGTGATGTGCGGCTATTTCACTCACACTGTGTACTCAGTTATGTGCGGTGCTCTTAACTTAGACTGCTGTATCAGTGATGTGCGGCTCCTCCTCACAATGGGTACTCAGAGTTGTGTGGCTCCTCCACTCACACTCTCATTCAGTGTGTGCGGCTCCTCACTCATACTGTGCACTTAGTGATGTAATGGCCCTCACTGCAGCACTGTGTAATCAACTGATGTTGCGGCCCCTCAATCACACTGTGCACTCGTGATGTTTGGCTCACCTTCGTCACACTGTGTAATCAGTGATGTGCGGCTTCTTCACATCACCCCACTGGGTACTCAGTGATGTGTGGTTCTCCCTCGCACTATGTCGTAGTCAGTGATGTGCGCCTCTTTCACTTCACACTGGTACTCAGTGATGTATGGCCCTCACTCACACTGTGTTACTCAGAGATTGTTGCGGCTCCTCCACTCACACTGTTTGTACTCTGTGATATGCGGCTCACCCTCAATAAGACTGTGTTCTCAGTGATTTGCGGCTCCTCACTCACACTCTGTACTCAGTGATATGTTACTTCTCACTCACACTGTTTACTCAGTGATGTTTGGCTCCTCGCTCACACTGTGTACTTAGTGATGTGCGGCTGCTCACTCACACTGTTTACTCATTGATATTGTGGCCCTCATCACACTGCACTCAGTGTGGTGTGGCTACTCACACTGTGTACTCAGTGATGTGCGGCTTCTCACTCACACTGTGTACTCAGTGATGTGTGGCTCCTCACTCACAATGCGTACTCAGTGATGTGCGCCTCTTCTCTCACACTGTGTACTCAGTGATATGCGGCTCCTCACTCACACTGTTTATTCAGTTATGTGTGGCCCCTCACTAACACTGAGCACTTAGTGATGTGTGGCTCCTCAATCACATTGTGCACACAGTGATGTGCAGCTCCTCATTCACATTGTGTACTCAGTGATGTGCGACTCCTCAGTCACTCTGTGATCATTTTGGACTTGCTGCTCCTACACTCACACGGTGCGCTCAGTGATGTTGACTCCTCACTCACACTGTGTACTCAGTGATGTGCAGCTTCTCACAAACACTGTGTACTCTTGATTTGCGGCTCCACACTCACACTGGGTACTCAGTGATGTGTGGCTCCTCACTTACACTGTATTCAGTGATGTGCGGCTCCTCACTCACATGGTTATTCAGTGAGGTATGGCCCGCACCTCAACTACTGTGTACTCAGTGATGTGCGGACCCTCATTCGCACTGTGCACTCAACGATGTTTGGCTCCTCACTCACACTGATTACTCAGTGATATGTGGCCCCTCACTAACACTGAGCACTTAGTGATGTGTGGCTCCTCAATCACATTGTGTACACAGTGATGAGCGACTCCTCACTCACTCTGTGTACTCATTGACGTGCGGCTCCTCACTCACAATATGCAGCTCGTGATTTTTTTTAATGCGGCTCCTCTCACTCACACTGTGTACTCAGTAATGTGTGGCTCCTCACACACACTGTGTACTCAGTGATGTGCGGCTTCTCATTCACTGTGTACTCAGTGATGTGCGGCTCCTCACTCACAATGTGTACTCGGTGATGTGCGGCTCCTCACGAACCCTGTGTTACTCAGTGAATCGTGCGGGATACTCTCTCACACTGTACTCAAGTGATGTGCGGCTCCTCTCTCACACTGCGTACTCGTGACGTGCGGGACCCTTATCACTACTGTCTGATGATGTGCTGATCCCCTCACTTCCACACTGTACTCAGAGATGAGCGGCTCCTCACACACACTGTACTCAGTGATGCGCAGCTCCTCACTCGCACTGTACTTAGTGATATGCTGCTCCTCACTCACACTGTACTCAGTGACGTGTCTGTTCTCATGACTCTGTACTCAGTGATGTGTGGCTCCTATGGCACTGGACTCAGTGATGTGTGGTTCCTATCTCTCACTGTTACTCATTGTGTGGCGGCTCCCTACTCACCTCACTCTTGCCTCTGTGACGTGCTGCTCCTCACTCAAAATCGTGTACTAAGTGGATGAGTGGCTTCTCAATCAACACTGTAGTACTCTGTGATAATGCGGCTACTCACTAAGACTGTGTTCTCAGTGATTTGCACAGCTCCTCACTCACACTTGTACTCGTGATATGTTGACTTCTCACTACACTGTTTACTCGTGATTGTGTGTGCACATCACTCACACTGTGCCAACTCAGTGATTTGTGCTACTCACTCACACTGTGTTACATCAGTGATGTGCGGCTCTCTCCACTTAACTGTGTACTCAGCGAGGTGTGGCTCCTCACTCACACTGTTGGTATCAGTGAAAGTACGCTCCTAACTCGCTCTGTGTACTCACTGATGTACCGGGCTTCACTACACTGTGTACTCATAGATGTGCGGCTCCTCACATCACACTGTGTACTCGTGTTGTGCGGCTCCCTCACTTCTACACTGTGGACTTAGTGATGTGCGGATCCTATTCACACTTATGCACTCAGTGATGATGGGCTACTCACTCACACTGTATACTCAGAGATCGTGCCGGTTCCATCACTCAAATGTGCTTTAGTGATTATGCTGGTCTTCAACTCACACTGTGTATCAGTGATGTGCGGCTCTTCAACTCACATGTGTCTCAGTGATGTGCGGGCTTCATACTTCGAGTGTGTTACTCAGTGATGTGCGGCTCCTCACTCACACTGGGTAACCTCAGTGATGTGTGGCTCTCACTCACACTGTAAATCAGTGATGTGCGGCTCCTCACTCACACTGAGTACTCTCAGTGGTGTATGGCCCCTCACTCTCAAACTTGTATACTAGGGATGTGTCGCGCTTCTCACTTTCACTGTGTACTCAGCGAAGTGTGGCTACTTCTCTCACACTGTTGTACACAGTGTTGTGCGATTCCTCACTCACACTGTGTACTGAGTGATGTGCGAACCTCCTCAACTCTCATGGCACTCAGTGACCGGCTCCCATTTTACACTTGGTTGTCAGTGTGAAGCGCGGGCTCCTCACTTCACACGGTGTTCTCAGTGTTGTGCGACTTCCTCACTCAACTATGTACTGTATGCTGTGCGGCTCCTCATCACACTGGTGCACTCTGTGATGCGGGCCTCTCACTCACCCAGGTATCTGTGGATGTGCGGTCATCACACACACTGTGTATTCAGTGAAGTGGCGGCTACTCACTCATGTAGTAATCAGTGAGTGTGCGGCTCCTCATCCCATGTGTTATCGTGCATTGTGCGGCTCCTCACTCAACTGTTGTACTCAGTGATATGCGGCTTCCTCACGACAACTGTGTACTCAGTGATGTGCGGCTACATCACCCACATTTCGACTCACTGATGTGTGCTCCTAGCCTCTCACTGTATCAGTTGATGCTGCTTCTCACTCACACTGTACTCATGTGTGCGGCCCTCTCACTAATAATGTACTCAGTGATGTGCGCTCCTCACCCCCCCCCCACTCACCACTGTGTACTCAGTGATGTGTCCGGCTTTCACTCACACCTGTGTACTCAGTTATGTGCGGCCTTCACTCACACTGTGTGTCAGTGATGTGCGGGATTTCACTCAAAACTGGGTACTAAGTGATGTTGTGGCTCTCACCTCTAAAGGTATTCGTGATGTGCGGCTCCTCACTCACAAATGTGTACCTCTCTACGTGAGTATGGCCCCACACACTCATCTCGTGTACTCAGTGATGTGTGGCTACTCACACTGTTGTATCAGTGTGTTTGGCTCCTACGCTCCACACTGTGTACTGCGTGTTGTGCCGGTCTGCTCTCTCACACTGTTTATTCATCGATATGTGGCCCCCTCACTCACCTGTGCACTAAGTGATGTGTGGCTTCTGCACTAACACTGTGTGCTCTGTGATTCTGCGGTCCTCACTCTACATGAGTACTCTCAGGTGAGGTATGGCACACTCATCCACTGTGTTACCTCAGAGATGTGCGGCTCGTAACTCCACTGTGAAACTCAGTGATATGCGGCCTCCATCATTCAAAATGTTGTACTTCAGTGATATGTGGCCCCTCACTCACATGTTTACTCAGTGAGGTGCGGCTCCTAACTCATTGTGTACTCAGTGACGCGCGGCTCCTCACTCAAAATGTGTACTCAGTGATGTGTAGCTTCTCAATCTCACTGCGTACTCAGTGATGTGCGGCTCCTCACTAACACTGTGTTCTCAGTGATGTGTGACTCCATCTCTCACACTGCACACCCCCCCAGTGATGAGTGGCTCTCACTCACCATCTGTTTATCATGATGTGTAGCATCTCGCTCACGCTGTGCACTCAGTGACGTTTGGCTACTCACTCACACTCTGTAATTAATGATGTGCGGCTGCTTACTCACACTGTTTACTCACTGATATGTGGCCCCTCACTCACACTGTACAACTCTCATGTTGATGTGTGGTTCTCATCACCACCTGTGTACTCAGTGATGTGAGGCTTCTCACTTACACTGCGTACTCAGCGATGTGTGGCTCTCATGCACTTGTGTGTCAGTGATGTGCGCCCTCTTCACTCACGCTTTGTGACTCAGTGATGTGCGGCTATCACTCACAATGTTTTTACTCAGTGATGTGTGGCCCACCCTCTCTAACACTGAGCACTCTGTGAGGGTGGCTCTCAATCACACTGTGTACACAGTGATGTGCAGCGCTCCTCATTTACACATGTGTACCGTGAAGCGAGGTATTTTCATCTCTCACTGTGTATCTGTGATGTGCGACTCTCACTCACACTGTGTTACTCATTAGATGTGTGGCTCATCACCTCACCCACTGTGCACTCAGTGATGCGGCTCCTCACTCACACTGTGTACTAAGTGATGTGCGGCTCCTCACACACACTGTGTACTCAGTGATGTGCGGCACGTTACTCACTGTGTACTCAGTGATGTGCGCCTCCTCACTCCTACTGTGTTCTCAGTGATGTGCGGCTCCTCACTCACCACTGTTGTACTCTCGTGATTGCAGCTCCTCACTAGACACTGTGTACTCAGTGATGTGCGGCTACTCACCCACACTCTACTCATTGATGTGCTGCTCCTAGCTCACACTGTACTCAGTGATGCTGCTTCTCACTCACACTGTACTCAGTGATGTGCAGCCTCTCACTCATACTGAACTCAGTGATGTGCGGCTCCTCAATTCAGCACAGTTGACTTAGTGTTGTACGGACTGCTTCACTCTCACTGTGGACTCCCGTGATGTGCGGATCTGCACTCACACTGTGTACTCAGTGATGTGCGGTTCTTCACTTAGACTGTGTACTCAGTGATGTGCGGCTCCTCACTCACAATGGGTCTCAGTAATGTGTGGCTCTCATCACATCTATTCGGTTGACGTGCCGGCCGCCTCACTCATTTCTGTGCACTTTTGTGATGTATGGCCACTCACTCACACTGGTGTAATCATGATGTGGCGGCCCCTAAATTCACACGTGCCACTCAGTGATGGTTGTGCTCTCGCTCACACTGTGTACTCAGTGATGTGCGGCCCATTCTCTCAACTCACACTGTGTATCTCAGTGATGGTGTGGTTATACTCACAAGTGTACTCAGTGATGTGCGCTCTTCACTCACATGAGTGATCAGTGATGTATGGCCCCTCACATCCACTGTGGTACTCAGAGATTGTGCGGCTCCTCACTCACACTGTGTACTCTGTGATATGGCGGCTCTCACTAAGATGTGTTCTCAGTGATGTGCGGCTCCTCACTCACACCTCTGTACTCAGTGATTGTGACCCTCTCCTCACTCTGTTTACTCGTGATGTGTGGCATCTCACTCACACTGTGCACTCAGTGATGTTTGGCTCCTCGCTCACACTGTTTTCTTCGTGATGGCGGCTGCTCACTCCACTTGTTTACTCATCTGATATGTGGGCCCTCAGTTCACACTGTTGCAAACTCAGTGATGTGTGAGCTACTCACACTGTGTACTCTGTGATGTGCAGGCTTCTCTCACTCACACGTGTACTCAGTGAATGTGTGGCTTCCTCACTCACAATGCGTATCTGTGATGTGCGCTCTTCTCTCACACTGTGGTAACTCAGTGATATGCGGACTCCTCACTCACACTGTTTATTACAGTTATGGTGTGGCCCCTCACTAACTCTGAATGCACTTAGTGATTGTGTGGCTCCTCAATCACATTGTGCACCAGTGGATGTGCAGCTCCTCATTCACATTGTGTACTCAGTGATGTGGGCGGGGGGGAAAAACCTCTCAGTCCACTCTGTTGTATCATTGACTTGCGGCTTATCATCACTCTGTGCATCAGTGATGCTTGTCCTCAACTCCACTGTGTACTCAGTGATGTTGAGCTCCTCACAAACACTGGTGTCTCTTTGATTGCGGCTCCACACCCAATGGGGTACTCAGTGATGTGTGGATCTCACTTACACTGTTTTCAGTGATGTGCGGCTCCTCTACTCACACTGTCTGTAACTCAGTGATGTATTAGGCCCCCGCACTCACACTCTGTGTACGCAGTGATGTGCGGACCATCTTTCGCACTGTGAACTACAACGATGTTGGGCTCCTCCTCCTACTCCGATTAATCATGTGATATGTGGCCCCTCATAAACACTGAGCACATTAGTGATGTGTGGCTCCTCATCACATTGTGTACACAGTGTTGAGCGACTCCGCACCTCTCTGTGTACTAATTGACGTGCGGCTCCTCACACCACATATGCACTCAGTGATGCGCTCCTCACTCACCACTGTAGCTACTCAGTAATGTGTTGGCTTCCTCCACACCACTCTGTGTAATCAGTGATGTGCGGCTTTCATTTCACTGTGTACTCTGTGATGTGCGGCTCCTCACTCACAATGTGTATCGGTGATATGTGCGGGCTCCTCTACTCACACTGTCTCAGTGATATGGGCTCTCCCGACCACTGTGTACTCAGTTGATGTGCGGCTACTCTCTCACACTGTACTCAGTGATGTGCGGCTCCTCTCTCACACTGCGTACTCAGTGACGTGCGGACCCTTACTCACCAACTGTACTGAGTGATGTGCTGCTCCTCACTCACACTGTACTCAGAGATGAGCTTGCTCCTCACACACACTGTACTCGGATGCGCAGCTCCTCACTCGCAGGTACTTGTGATATGCTGCTCCCTCACTCAAACGTATGCAGTGTACGTGCTGTTCATCACTGACACTGTATCAGTGTGTGTGCGGTCCTCACGACACTTGTTACTCACAGTGAGGTTGTGGTTCCTAAACTCTCACTGTATCAGTGAATGTGCGGACTCATCCCACTCACCCCCCCCCACTGCGAACTCAGTTAGTATCTCCAAGTGTTGTGTGGCTCCTCACTCACACATTAGACTCAGTGATGTGTGGCTCCTCACGCACACTGTGTACTCAGTGTATTTGCGCTCCTCACTCACAATGTGTACTCAGTGATGTGCAGCCCCTCATCGCATGTACTCAGTGTGTGCTGCTCCCTACTCACACTCTGCACTCAGATGATATTATCCGGCCCTCACTCACACTGTGTACTCATCGCGTACTACAGGTCCTCACTATCACTGTGTATCGTGCTGTGTGGCTCCTCATCTCATACTGTGTACTCAGTGATAGCCGGCGCTTAATTCACACTGTGTGCCTCATTGATGTGTGGTCTCCTCACTCACCTGTAGTACTACTGTGTATGCGGCCTCCACATACACACACCGTGTATTCTGTGATGTGTGGCCCCTCACTCTTACTGTGTTACATCAGTGAAGCGCGGACAGGTTCTTAATTCTCACCTGTGTGCTTTTGTTGGGTGGCTCCTCACTCACACTCTGCACTCAGTGATGCTCCGGCCTCACACTAACACTGTGGACCTCATTGACGTTACTCGGCTCCTCATATACAATTGTGTACTCTCAGTGATGTGTGGCTCCTTCACTCACACTGTGTACTCAGTGAGTACGGCTCCTATCGCACGTGTACTCAATGATGTGTGCTTCATTACTCACAATGTGCACTCAGTGATTTGCGGTCCTACTCACACTGTGTACTTGAGTTTGGCCCCCCCCTACACTCACAGCTGTGTACTCGTGATGTGCGGCTCCTCACTCACATTGTGTACTCATAGATGTCGCCTCCCACCACATGGTGATGTTACCTCATTGTTGGGCCGCTTCCTCACTCACACTGTGTTCTCAGGGATGTGCTGGCTCCTAACTATCACCGTGCACACAGTGATGTTCGGCCTACTCACTCATACAACCTGTGTACTCAGTGATATGCGGTTCTAACTCAAAATGTGTCTTAGTGATTATGCGGCTCTCACTCACACTGTTGTACTCAGTGATGTGCGGGCTCTTCACCTCATCTCTGTGTACGCAGGGAGTGAGCGGCTCTTCACTCACACGGTGTACTCATGTGATGTGCGGCCTCCTCACTCACACTTTGTACTCAGTGATTGTGTGGCTCCTCACTCACACTGTAATCAGTGATGTGCGTCTCCTCACTCACTCTGAGTACTCAGTGATGTATGGCCCCTCACTCACACTGTGTACTCAGAGATGTGCGGCTCGTCACTCACACGGTGAATCAGTGATATGCTGTCTCATTGAAAATGTTGTATCAGTGAGATGCGGCTCCTCTCTCACACTGTTGTACTACAGTGATGTGCGGCATCTATCTCACCACTGTGTACTTCAGTGTTAGTGCGGCATCTTCTACTCAAAATGTGTACTCAGGAGGGGCGGCTCTCCTTAACTCACACTGTCGTACTCAGTGACATGCGGCTCCTCACTCAAAATGTGTACTAAGTAATGAGTGGCTTCTCAATCACACTGTGTACTCTGTGATATGCGGCTCCTCACTCACACTCTGTACTCAGTGTTGTGTGACTCCTCTCTCACACTGTGCACACAGTGATGAGTGGCATCCTCTCTCACCACTGTTTACATCAGTATGTGTGGCATCAATCAATCATCACTGTTGCACTTCAGTGATGTTTTGGCTCATCACTCACTCTCTGAATACTTAGTGATGTGAGGCTGCATCCACTCACAATGGGTTCTCTAAGGTTATGTGGCCCCAACTCTACACTCGTGCACTCAGTGATGTGTGGCTGACTCACTCCACTGTGCACTCAGTGATGTGTCATGCTTCTCTCTTACACTGTGTACTCAACGATGGGTGACTCCGCACTCACCCTGTGTACTCAGTGAAGATCGGCGCCGCACGATCTCGCCACCTGTGACTCAAATGTATGGTGGCTCCTCACTCTCACTGGTGTAATCAGTATATGCGGCCCATTACTACAATGTGCACTCAGTGATTTGCGGCTCCTCACTCACACTTGGTATCATAGCGGTGGGGCTTCCTCATCACACTGTGTACTCAGTGTTGTGCGGTGCCTCAACTCACACTGTGGGGACTCAGTGATGTGCGTCTCCTAATCACACCGTGCACTCTCAGTGTGGCTACGGCTACTTGCACTCCACTTTGTACTCAGTGATGGGTGGCTCCTCACCGTCACACAGTAATCGTGATATGCGGCCTCCTCACGCACTATGAGTACTCAGTGATGGTATGGCACCTCACTTCACACTGTGTATCATTTGATATGCGCTTCCTCATTCATAATGTTGTACTCTCAGTATATGCGCCTCCTCAACTCCACTGTTTACTCTCAGTATGGGCGGCTCCTTACTTCACACTGTGTACTCAGTGGGACGTGCGGCTCCTATACACTCTCGCAAATTGTGAGTCAGTGGGTAGTGTGGCTTCTCAATCTCACTCGTATCAGTTGATGAGCGGCTCCTCACTAACACTGTGATTCTCTGTGATTTGCGGCTTCTCACTCACACTCTGTACTCATTGATGTGTGAACTCATCTCTCACACTGCACAACAGTGATGAGTGGTTTCCTCACTCTACTCACTGTTACTCATTGAGTGTGGCATCTCACTCATACGCTGTGCACTCGCAGTGACGTTTGGCTCTCTCACTCACACTCTGTAATTAGTGATGTGCGGCTGCTTACTCACACTGATACTCATGATTATGTGGCCCTCACTCACCTGTGAATACACGTGATGTGTGGCTTCTCACTACATGTGTAATCAGTGATGTGCGGCTTCTCACCTACACTGTGTACTCAGAATGTGGTGGCTCTCCTCACTACACTGTGGCTCAGTGATGTGCGCCTCTTCACACTCACACTGTGTACTAAAGGATGGTGCGGCTCACCTCACTCACATGTTTACTCAGTGATGTGTGGCCCCTCTCTACACTGAGACTCAGTGAGGTGTGCTCCTCAATCACACTCTGTGTACACTAGTGATTGTGCAGCTCCTCATTTACACTGTGTTACTCAGTTGACGCCGAGGCTTTTCATCACACTGTGTATCTCTGTGATGGCGGCTCCTTCACTAAACTGTTGTACTCATTGATTGTGTGGCTCGCACTCACACTGTTGCACTCAGTTGATGCGGCCTCCTCACTCACACTGTGTACTATGTGATGTGGCGGTCCTCAACACACTGTGTGACTCATGTGTGTGCGGCACGTTACTCACTGTGTACTCAGTGATGTGCGCCTCCTCACTCCCACTGTGTACTCAGTGATGTGCGGCTCCTCACTCACACTGGTGTATCTGTGATATGAGCTCCTCACTATCACTGTTGTACTCAGGATGTGCGGACTTACTTCACCCACACTCTACTCATTGATGATGCTTGTTCCTAGCTCACCACTGTACTCGTGATGCTGTTTCACTCACACTGTACTAAGTGATGTGCAGCATCTCACTCATACTGTATCAGTGATGTGCGGCCTCCTCACCTCACACCGTTTGCTTAAGTGATGTGACGACTCTTCACTCACACTGCTGTACTCAGTGAGGGGCGGTCTTCACTCACACTGTTGTACTCAGTGATGTTGCGGCTCCTCACCTCACTATGTGGTATCAGGGATGAGTGGACTCCTCACTTCACACTCTATTTCGTGACAGTGCAGGTCATCCACTCATACTGTGTACTTGTGATGTATGGCCCTCAATCAACACTGTGTATCAGTGGATGTGCGGCCCCTCAATTCATGTGCCCTCATTGATGTGTGGGATTCATCGCATTCACACTGTGTACTCAGTGATGTGCGGGGCTTCCTCACTAACATCTGTGTACTCCAGTGAGGTGTGGTTCTCACTCAAATGTGTACTCAGTGATGTGCGCCTCTCACTCACACTGAGTACTCAGTGATGTATGGCCCTCCACTCACACGGTGTTAACTCTGAGATGTGCGGCTCTCTGCACACTTGTGCACTCAGTTGATATGCGGCTCGTCATTCAAAATGTGTACTCCCCAGTGATATTTGCGGCCCCTCACTCACTCTGTTTACTCACTGAGGTGCGGGTTCCTAAACTCACACTGTGTACCTCTGTGATATGCGGCTCCTCACTAGGACTGTGTTCTCATGTGATTTTGACTTGCGGCTCCTCACTCAACTCTGTACTCCGATGATATGTGCCGTCTCACTCACATGTTTGTCAGAGATGTGTGGCATCTCACTCACATGTGCATCAGTGATGTTTGGCCTCCTCACTCACACTCTGTACTTAGTGATGTGCGGATGCTCACTCACTCACTGTGCACTCAGTGATATGGGGCCTACTCACACTGTGTCTTGTTATATGCGGATTACTTTCACTTACACTGTGTACTCAGCTAAGTGTGGCTTCTCTCACTCACACTGGGTTCTCTAGGGAAGTACGGCTCATAACTCGCACTGTCGTATCAAATGATGTGCTGTCCTCATCACACTGTGTACTCATAGATGTGCGGTCCACACTCACACTGTGATCAGTGTTGTGCGGTTCCTCTCTCACATGTGGACTCAGTGATGTGCGGCTCCTAACTCACACTTGCACTCCAGTGATGTGCGGCTACTCACTCAACACTGTGTATCAGTATGTGCGGGTTCTCCCTCAAAATCGTGCTCTTAGTGATATCGGGGTCTTCACTCAACACTGTGTAACTCAGTGATTGATGTGCGGCTCTCATTAGAGTGTTTACTCATTGATGGCGGCTCCTCACTCACACTGTGTACTCAGTGATGTGTGGCTCCTCACTCACACTGTAATCTGGGAAGTAGGCTCCTCACTCAACACTGAGTACCTCAGTGATGTATGGCCCCTCAACATCACACCGTGTATCAGGGATGTGCGGCTCCTCACTCACACTGGTATGTACTCAGTGATATGCGGTCTCCTCATTTCAATAATGTGATACTGCAGTTGATATGCGGCCCTCATCACTATGTTTACTCAGTGATGTGCGGCTCCTCACTCATCACTGTGTACTCAGTGTGATGATGCGGCTCCCTCACTCACACTCTGTACTCAGTGATGTGTGAATCCTGACTCACATGTGCCACACAAGGATGAGGGCTCATCACTCACTCTGTCTTACTCAGTGATGTGTGGCATCTCACTCACACTGTGCACTCAGTGATGCGGCTCATACAATTACACTGGGTACTCTGTGAAGCGCGGATCCTCACTCACACTGTGTACTCAGTGATGTGCGATCCTCCTCACTCACATGTTACTGATGGATGTGCGGCTCCTCATCACACTCTGCATCGCAGTGATTGCGGATCCTAGCTCACACCTGTTGTAATTAGTGATGTGCGGCTCTCACACACTACTGTGTATTCAGTGATGTGCGGGCTCCTCAATCACTGTGTCCTTCAGTGATGTGCGGCTCCTCGACGAACACTGTGTATCTCAGTGCATGTGCGGATACTCACCCACATTCGACTTATTGATGTGCTGTTCCTTTTTTCACTACTGTACTCAGTTTATGCGGCTTCTCATCACAATGTTACTCAGGTGATGTGCGCCCCCACCACCCGGCCTCTCACATAATACTGTACTCTGTGAGGTGCTGCTCCTGCACTCACAACTGTGTACTCAGTGATGTGCGGCTCTTCACTCATTCTCTGGCTACACAGTTATGTGCTGGGCCTTCACTCCACCACTGTGTGCTCAGTTGATGTGGCGGCTCTTCACTCACTGTATTCAGTGAATGTGCGGCTCCGCAAACGCACACTGTGTTCAGTGATGTGCCGGCTCCTCACTCACACTGTTGTTCTCATGTGATGTGCTATCCTCACTCACTCTGTGTACCTCCCAATCTCTAGAGGACTTGCGGCTCCTCACTCACACTCTGTACTCAGTGATGTGCTGCGCCTCACAAACACTGTGTTACTCTGTGATTTGCGGACTCACACTAAACACTGGGTGCTCCAGTGATGTGTGGGACCTCATACTGACACTGTATTCAGTGATGTGCTGGTCCTCACTAAAACTGTGTACGCAGTGATGTATGCCATGCACTCACACGGTGTACTCAGTGATGTGCGGCACCCTCATTCCTCTCTGTGCCACTCATACAGATGTTTGGCTCCTCACTCACCACTGATTACTCAGTGATCTGTGGCCCCTCATAACACTGAGCACGTAGTGATGTGTGGACTCCTCAATACTTTGTGTACCCTCAGTGATGTGTAGCTCCTCACTCACATGTGTACTCAGTGATGCTTCTCGCGGAACCTTCCTCACTCACTCTGTGTACTCATTGTCGTTGCTCGGTCTCTCACTTCACATAGGAATCAGTGTGCTTCTCCTCACTCACCACTGTGTACTCAGTAATGTGCGGCTCATCACACACATCTGTGTACTCAGGAATGTGCGGCTCCTCACACACATCTGTATACTCTGTGATGTGCGGTACTCTCTCATACTGTTCTCAGTGATGTGCGGCTCTCTCTCACTACTGCGTACTCGTGGACGTGCGGACCCTTACTCTAAACTTGTGATGAGTGATGTGCTGTCCTCACTACCATGTACTCATAGATGTGCTGCTTCCTGTCCACACACTGTAATCAGTGATGCGCTACTCCCTCACTCGCACTGTACTTGTGAATGCTGCTGCCCTCACTGACACTGTAACTCAGTGACGTGTGTTTCACTCACACTGTATCTCAGTGATGTGTGGCTCCTCATCTGACACTGTACTCAGTTTGATGTGTGGTTGCCTCAAACTCTCAACTGTACTCAGTGATTTGGCGCTCATCACTACACTGCGAACTCAGGATGTGCGGTTCCTACCTCACTCACTGTGTCTCCCCCCGTGCATGCACCCGGTCCCCCTTCACTCAAAATGTGTACTAAGGGATGGTGGCTTCTCAATCACACTGCTGTACTCTGTGGATAGGGTTTCCTCACTGAACTGTGTTCTCAGTGATTTGCGGCTCATCACTCACACTTCGGTACTCAGGGATGTGTGATCCTCTCTCACACTGTTGCACACAGTGATGAGTGGCTCCTCATAACACTGTTTACTCAGTGATGTGTGGATATCAATTCAACACTGTGCATCAGTGATGTTTGGATCTCCTCACACTCACACCTACTTTACTTAGTGATGTGCGGCTGCCTCACTCACACTGGTTACTAACTGATAAGTGGCCCCTCCACTCAACACTGTGCACTCAGTGATGTGTAGGCTACTCACTCCACACTGTGCACTCAGTGATGTGCTCTGCTTCTCACTTACACTCGTGTACTCAAACGATGTGTGGCTCACTCACACACATGTATGTACTCACGTGAAGAACGGCTCCTAACTCTCGGCTGTGTACTCAATGATGTGTGGCTCATTACTTCACATGGTGTACTCAGTGATATGCGTCCCCATTATCCACAAATGCTGACTCAGTGATTTGCGGCTCCTCACTCACACTGTGTCTCAATAGACGTGAGGCTTTTTCACTCACACTGTGTGTACTCAGTGTTTGTGCGGATCCTCACCTCACAATGTGTACTCAGTGATGTGGCGCTCTCCTACTCCACACGTGCAATCAGTGGATGTACGGCTACTCACTCACACTGGTGTACTCGTGATGTGTGGCTTCTCACTCACACTGTAATGAGTGATGTTGCGGCTCCTCACTCTACACTGTGTTCTCAGTGTGTTTTGCCCCTCTCTTCACACTGTGTACCTCAGAGATGTGCGGCTCGTCACTCCACATGTGAACTCAGTGATTTGCGGCTCCTCATTCTCAAAATGTGTACTCAGTGATTATGTGGTCCCCTCACTACACTGTTCTATCTCAAGTGATGGCGGTCTCCTTACTCATTGTGTACTCAGTGACGCGCGGCTCCTCAACTCAAATGTGTACTCAGTGTATGTGTAGCTTCTCAATCTCACTGGGTTACTCAGTGATGTGCGGCAGGGCTCCTCATAACACTGTGTCTCAGTGATGTGTGACTCCTCGCTCACGCTGCACACCAGTGTGAGTGGCTCCTCACTCACATGTTTACTCGATTGATGTGTGGCATCTCATCAAGCTGTGCACTCAGTGTCGTTTAGCTACCTCACTCACACTCTGTATTAATGATGTGCGGATGCTTACTCACATGTTTTATAATCACTGATAAAGTGGCCCCTCACTCACACTGTACACTCCTAGTGATGTGGGGCTTTAACTCACACTGTGTACTCAGTGATGTGGCGCTTCTCTCACTTACAACTGTGTACTCAGCGATGTGTGGCTCCTCACTGACACTGTGTGCTCAGTGATGTGCGCCTCTTCACTCACGCTGTGTACTCAGTGATGTGCGGCTACTCACTCACACTGTTTACTCAGTGATGTGTGGCCCCTCTCTAACACTGAGCACTCAGTGAGGTGTGGCTCCTCAATCACACTGTGTACACAGTGATGTGCAGCTCCTCATTTACACTGTGTACTCAGTGAAGCGAGGTTTTTCACTCACACTGTGTACTCTGTGATGTGCGACTCCTCACTCACACTGTGTACTCATTGATGTGTGGCTCCTCACTCACACTGTGCACTCAGTGATGCGGCTCCTCACTCACACTGTGTACTAAGTGATGTGCGGCTCCTCACACACACTGTGTACTCAGTGATGTGCGGCACGTTACTCACTGTGTACTCAGTGATGTGCGCCTCCTCACTTTCCCATCTGTGTATCGTGATGTGCGGCTCCTCACTCAACACTGTGTAACTCTGGGATATGCAGACTCCTCACTAAACACTGTGTACTCAGTGATGGGAGCGGCCTACTCACCCACACTCCTCTCATTGATGTGTCTGATCCTAGCTCTCATCACGGACTCAGTGATGCTGCTTCTCACTCACACTTTACTCAGGGAGGTGCTGCCTTCATCATACTGAACTCAGTTGATGTGCGGCTCGCAATCTCACAACGTTTACTTAGTGGATGTACGACATCTGCATCACACTGGTACTCAGTGATGTGCGGCTATTTCACTCACACTGTGTACTCAGTTATGTGCGGTGCTCTTAACTTAGACTGCTGTATCAGTGATGTGCGGCTCCTCCTCACAATGGGTACTCAGAGTTGTGTGGCTCCTCCACTCACACTCTCATTCAGTGTGTGCGGCTCCTCACTCATACTGTGCACTTAGTGATGTAATGGCCCTCACTGCAGCACTGTGTAATCAACTGATGTTGCGGCCCCTCAATCACACTGTGCACTCGTGATGTTTGGCTCACCTTCGTCACACTGTGTAATCAGTGATGTGCGGCTTCTTCACATCACCCCACTGGGTACTCAGTGATGTGTGGTTCTCCCTCGCACTATGTCGTAGTCAGTGATGTGCGCCTCTTTCACTTCACACTGGTACTCAGTGATGTATGGCCCTCACTCACACTGTGTTACTCAGAGATTGTTGCGGCTCCTCCACTCACACTGTTTGTACTCTGTGATATGCGGCTCACCCTCAATAAGACTGTGTTCTCAGTGATTTGCGGCTCCTCACTCACACTCTGTACTCAGTGTTATTGTTACTTCTCACTCACACTGTGTTACTCAGTGATGGTTTGGCTCCTCGCTCACACTGTGTACTTAGTGGATGTGCGGCTGCTTCACTCACACTGTTTATCATTGATATTGTGGCCCTCATCACACTGCACTCAGTGTGGTATGGCTCTAATCACACTGTGTATCGTGATGTGCGGCTTCTCCGCACACTGTGTACTCAGTGATGTGTGGCTCCTCACTCACAATGCGTACTCAGTGATGTGCGCCTCTTCTCTCACACTGTGGACTCAGTGATATGCGGCTCATCACTCAACATGTTTATTCAGTTATGTGTGGCCCTCACTAAACTGAGCCTTAGTGATGTGTGGCTCCTCAATCACATTGTGCACACAGTGATGTGCAGCTCCTCATTCACATTGTGTACTCAGTGATGTGCGACTCCTCAGTAACTCTGTGATCATTTTGGACTTGCTGCTCCTACACTCACACGGTGCGCTCAGTGATGCTGCTCCTCACTCACACTGTGTACTCAGTGATGTGCAGCTTCTCACAAACACTGTGTACTCTTTGATTTGCGGCTCCACACTCACACTGGGTACTCAGTGATGTGTGGCTCCTCACTTACACTGTATTCAGTGATGTGCGGCTCCTTCTCACTCACATGGTTATTCAGTGAGGTATGGCCCGCACCTCAACTACTGTGTACTCAGTGATGTGCGGACCCCTCATTCGCAACTGTGACACTCAACGATGTTTGGCTCCTCACTCACACTGATTACTCAGTGATTATGGGGCCACTCACTAACAGCTGAGCACTTAGGAGTGTGGCTCCTCAATCACATTGGTGTACACCGTGTATGAGCGACGCCTCACTCATCTCTGTGTATCATTGACGTGCGGCTCCTCACTCACAATATGCAGCTCGTGATTTTTTTTAATGCGGCTCCTCTCACTCACACTGTGTACTCAGTAATGTGGCGGCTCCTCACACTCTGTGTACTCAGTGATGTGCGGCGGCTTTCATTCACTGTGTACACAGTGATGTGCGGCTCCTCACTCCCAATGTGTATCGGTGATGTGCGGCTCCTCACGAACCCTGTGTTACTCAGTGAATCGTGCGGGATACTCTCTCACACTGTACTCAAGTGATGTGCGGCTCCTCTCTCACACTGCGTACTCGTGACGTGCGGGACCCTTATCACTACTGTCTGATGATGTGCTGATCCCCTCACTTCCACACTGTACTCAGAGATGAGCGGCTCCTCACACACACTGTACTCAGTGATGCGCAGCTCCTCACTCGCACTGTACTTTGTGTTATGCTGACTCCTCACTCACACTGTACTCAGTGACGTGTCTGTTCTCATGACTCTGTACTCAGTGATGTGTGGCTCCTATGGCACTGGACTCAGTGATGTGTGGTTCCTATCTCTCACTGTTACTCATTGTGTGGCGGCTCCCTACTCACCTCACTCTTGCCTCTGTGACGTGCTGCTCCTCACTCAAAATCGTGTACTAAGTGGATGAGTGGCTTCTCAATCAACACTGTAGTACTCTGTGATAATGCGGCTACTCACTAAGACTGTGTTCTCAGTGATTTGCACAGCTCCTCACTCACACTTGTACTCGTGATATGTTGACTTCTCACTACACTGTTTACTCGTGATTGTGTGTGCACATCACTCACACTGTGCCAACTCAGTGATTTGTGCTACTCACTCACACTGTGTTACATCAGTGATGTGCGGCTCTCTCCACTTAACTGTGTACTCAGCGAGGTGTGGCTCCTCACTCACACTGTTGGTATCAGTGAAAGTACGCTCCTAACTCGCTCTGTGTACTCACTGATGTACCGGGCTTCACTACACTGTGTACTCATAGATGTGCGGCTCCTCACATCACACTGTGTACTCGTGTTGTGCGGCTCCCTCACTTCTACACTGTGGACTTAGTGATGTGCGGATCCTATTCACACTTATGCACTCAGTGATGATGGGCTACTCACTCACACTGTATACTCAGAGATCGTGCCGGTTCCATCACTCAAATGTGCTTTAGTGATTATGCTGGTCTTCAACTCACACTGTGTATCAGTGATGTGCGGCTCTTCAACTCACATGTGTCTCAGTGATGTGCGGGCTTCATACTTCGAGTGTGTTACTCAGTGATGTGCGGCTCCTCACTCACACTGGGTAACCTCAGTGATGTGTGGCTCTCACTCACACTGTAAATCAGTGATGTGCGGCTCCTCACTCACACTGAGTACTCTCAGTGGTGTATGGCCCCTCACTCTCAAACTTGTATACTAGGGATGTGTCGCGCTTCTCACTTTCACTGTGTACTCAGCGAAGTGTGGCTACTTCTCTCACACTGTTGTACACAGTGTTGTGCGATTCCTCACTCACACTGTGTACTGAGTGATGTGCGAACCTCCTCAACTCTCATGGCACTCAGTGACCGGCTCCCATTTTACACTTGGTTGTCAGTGTGAAGCGCGGGCTCCTCACTTCACACGGTGTTCTCAGTGTTGTGCGACTTCCTCACTCAACTATGTACTGTATGCTGTGCGGCTCCTCATCACACTGGTGCACTCTGTGATGCGGGCCTCTCACTCACCCAGGTATCTGTGGATGTGCGGTCATCACACACACTGTGTATTCAGTGAAGTGGCGGCTACTCACTCATGTAGTAATCAGTGAGTGTGCGGCTCCTCATCCCATGTGTTATCGTGCATTGTGCGGCTCCTCACTCAACTGTTGTACTCAGTGATATGCGGCTTCCTCACGACAACTGTGTACTCAGTGATGTGCGGCTACATCACCCACATTTCGACTCACTGATGTGTGCTCCTAGCCTCTCACTGTATCAGTTGATGCTGCTTCTCACTCACACTGTACTCATGTGTGCGGCCCTCTCACTAATAATGTACTCAGTGATGTGCGCTCCTCACCCCCCCCCCACTCACCACTGTGTACTCAGTGATGTGTCCGGCTTTCACTCACACCTGTGTACTCAGTTATGTGCGGCCTTCACTCACACTGTGTGTCAGTGATGTGCGGGATTTCACTCAAAACTGGGTACTAAGTGATGTTGTGGCTCTCACCTCTAAAGGTATTCGTGATGTGCGGCTCCTCACTCACAAAGTACCCCCTGATGTTGGCTCCCATCACCTGCATCATGTGTGCGGCTACTCATCACTCTGCACCAGGATGATGTCTCCCCACTCACATGTACCAGTGAAGTGTGCTCCTCACTCTCTACTCGTGTTGGGGGGGTTTTGCACTCACACTGGTACTCAGTGATGTCAGCTCCTCACTCAACTGTATCAGTGATGTGTGCTCCCCCACTAACACGTGTATGTATGGCTTCCTCCCACACTTTGTCACGTGTGCGCGGTCCTATTACCTGTACTCATGATGTGCGCTCCCCACTCCCCTGTCTCTGTG
>NW_026506069.1:0-23722 GCF_026875155.1 Cherax quadricarinatus
ATGTGAGTGAAGGTAAGAGAAAAATACGAAAATAAGTGAATGAAGGTAAGTGATTTTCAAGAGAATTTAAATGAAGGAAAGAAGCAACAAGGGTGGGGGAAGGGAAGGGAAGCTACAGAGTAATTGAGTGAAGGTAAGTGAAGCAAAGAGAATAAGTGAGTGAAGGTAAATGAGGAACGAAGTAAGTGATGAATGTAAATGAAAAGCAAGAGGGTAAGTGAGTGAAGGTAAGTGAAGCAACGAGAATAAGTAAGTGAAGGTAAATGAAGCTACGAGAGTAAGGTGTGAAGGTAACTAATGAAAGGAGTGGGGGGAAAGTAAAACGAAGCAACGAGAGCAAGTTATTGAAAGGGAAGTGAATCTACGAGAGTAAGTGAGTGAAGGAAAGAGAAACAACGAGAGTAAGTGAGTGAAGGTAAGTGAAAACATCCAGAGTAAGTGGTGAAGGGTAAGGCAAGCTAGTGGTAAGTAGTTAAAGGTAAACGAAGTACGAGGGGGTAATATAGTAAGGTTTAAAAGAAAGCTACGAGGGAAAAAAGTGAGTGAAGGTTAAGAGAAAATTGCGAGTAAGTGAGTGAAGGTAATTTAAGCTACGAGGTAAATGGTGAAGGAAAGTTAAACAATGAGAGTAAATGAGTGAGGGGAAAATGAAACTACGAGATAAGTCGTGAAAGGTAAGTGAAGCAAAAAGAGGTGAGTGAAGGGTTTTTGAAAACAAGGAGAGTAAGTGAGAGAAGGTAAGTGAAGCTCGAGAGTAAGGCGGAAGGTAAGGAAATCTCCGGAGAAAAATTTGTGAAGGTAATTGAAGCAACGAGAGTAAGTGAGTGAAGATAAATGAAAGTACAAGGTAAGTGAGTGAAGGCAATGAAAAATATGAACAAGTGAGCGAAGGTAAGTGAAGCAACGAGAATAAATGAGTGAAGGAAAATGAAACTTTGAGAGTAAATTTGGGAAGTAAGTGAAGCTACGAAGTAAGGAGAGTGAAGGGAAGTGAAAACAACTAGAATGAGTGAAGGCAAATGAAACTGTGAGGTAACAGTGAGAAGGTAAGGTGAAACTACAAGAGTAAGTGGTGAAGGTAAATGAATCAAAGAGAGTTATTTTGGGGAAGGTAAGTGATGTAGGAATAGTGGTGAAAGGGAAGGGAAGTACGAGGTAAGTGAGTGAAGTTTTGGAACCATACGAGTGTGTGAATGAAGGAAGTAAGCAACGAGAGTAAGGAATGATGGTAAGTGAAGCAACGAGAATGAGTGAAGGTAATTGAAAACAACTTCAGTGAGGAGGTAAGTGAAGCTATGAGAATAAGTTGTAAAGGGAGTGAAAATACGAGGTAAGTGGGGAATTTAAGGGACTCAACAAGATTAGTGGTGAAGGTAATGAAATTTCGAGAGTGAGGAAAAGGTAAGTGAAGGAAAGGAGAAAAAATGAGTGAGGTAAATGAAGCAACGGAGTAAGTGGTGAAGGAAAAGAGGGGGAACGAGAGTAAAGAGCGAAGGGAAGTGAAGCTCGACAGTAGTGGGAAGGTAAAGGTGAACTACGAGAGGAAGAGAATTAAGGAAGTAAAACAACGAGAGTAAGTTAGGAAGGTAAAATGAAGAAAACGAGAGTAAATGAAGGTAAATGAAGAGCGGGGGAGTTTGGGGAAGGGAATGAAGCTATGAGAATTTAAATGGTGAAGGTAAATGAGGCTAGAGACAAAGTGGAGAAGGAAGTGAAACTACGGAGTAAGGAGGAAGGTAAGTGAAACTACGATAGTGAAAATGAAGGTAATTTAAGCAACGAGAGTGAGTGAAGGTAAATGAAGCAAAGAGGTAATGGGGGAAGGTAACAGAAGCAACGAGGGGGAAGTTTAGTTAAGGGGGAAGGGAAGCCCAAAGAGAGTAAGTGAGTGAAAAGGGAAGTGGGAAACTACGATAGTAAGAGTTGGAAAAGGGGATTTAAGCAACGGAAGTAGTGAAGGTTTTGTGAAGAAAAGGAGTAATGGGGAAGGTAACAGAACAACGAGGGTAAGGGGGTGAAGATTTAAAGGAAAAAACTACGAGAGTAGTGAGTGAAAGGGAAGTGAAGCAAAGAGAAAAAGGGTGAAAAGGGAAAATGAGGGAACGAGGAAAGTGAACGAGACTAGGAAGCAAATAAAAGTAAGGGGAGTGAAGGTAAGTGAAGCAAGGAGAGTAATGAAAAGGGGGATAAGTGAAGCCCGGGCCCGTAAGTGAAGGTAAGTGAATCTAACCCAGAGTAAGTGTGTGAAGGAAAGGGGAACCCACGAGAGTAATTTAGGGGGAAAGGTAAGTGAAACAAAGGGAGTAAGTGAGTTTAAAAGGGAAAATGAAGCAACCGAGTAACGAGTGAAGATAAAAAAGAAGATACGAGAGTAAGTGAGTTAGGGAAAAAGAACTACGAGAGTAAAGAGTGGAAAGGTAAGTGAAGCTACGAGGGGTAAGTGAGGGGGGGTAATAAAAAAACGAGAGAAGTGAAGGGTAAGTGAAGCAGTGAGAGTGAGTGAAGGTAAAAGGGAAACATGAGAATAAGGGTGAAAAGGGAAGGGGAGGGGGTACGAGAGTAAGTTAGTGAAAGGGAAGTGAAAATACGAGAGGGAAGTGAGGGGAATTTCCTACGAGAGTAAGTGAGTGAAGGTAAGGAAAACAACGAGAGTAAATGAATGAAGGAAAATGAAAGGGAAAGACAGTAAGGTTTAATTTAAGGGAAGTGAAGCAACGAGGGGCAAGGAGTGGGAAAGGGAAAAGAAGCAAAGAGAAATAAGTGAGAGAAAGGGAAAAAAGGAAGCTACGAAGAAAAATGAGTGAAGGGAAAAAGGGGAAACCCACGAAGGGAAGTGAGTGAAGGGAATTTTA
Source organism: Cherax quadricarinatus (assembly GCF_026875155.1). Classification (NCBI taxonomy): domain Eukaryota; kingdom Metazoa; phylum Arthropoda; class Malacostraca; order Decapoda; family Parastacidae; genus Cherax; species Cherax quadricarinatus. Next base: position 2,853 of record NW_026506069.1, read on the forward strand.
GGCAACAAAAGTGCGTGAAGGTAAGTGAAGCAAAGGGGGTAAATGAGTGAAAGGGGAAAAGAAACTATTTAAAGTTTAAATGAATGAAGGTAAGTGATGCAACGAGAGTAATAAGGAATTAATGAACAACGAGAGAAATGATGAATGTAAGTGAAGCAATGAGGGAAATGAGTGAATTAAGTGAAGCAAAGAGGGGAATGAAGGAAGGGAAGTGAAACAACGAGAAAAGTAAGTAAGGAAGTGAAGCTACGAGAGTAATGAGTGAAGGGGAAAAAGAATCGACGAGAGAAAATGATGAAGGTAATGAAGCAACCCAAATAAGTGATGAAGGGAAGCGAAAACACGTGATAATGAGTTAAGGTAAAGGGAACACAAGTAATAAGTAAGGTAAGTGAAGCACGAGAAAAGTGAGGAAGGAACTAATGAAACGAGAGTGAGTGAAAGAAGTGAAGCAAAAGAGCAAGTTATTGAAGGTAAGTGAAACACAGAGAAGGAGTGAAGGAAAAGAATCGACGAGAGTAATGAGTGAAGGAATGAACAAACCCGAGTAATGATGAAGGTAAGCGAAGCTCGTAGTAATGAGTTTAAGGGAAGCAAGCTACGAGAGTAAATGGAAGGTAAGTGAAGCTACAGAGAAAGTGAGTGAAGGGAAAGAAACTATGCGATAAGTGAGTGAAGGTAATGAAAACTACAAGTAAATGAGAGAAGGTATTTAAAACAATGAGAGTAAAAAGAGTAAGGTAAGTGAAACTAAGAGTAAGTCAGTGAAGGGAAGTGAAGCAACGAGAGTAAGTGGTGAAGGTATTGAAACAAGGGGAATAATGAGAAAGGAAGTGGTCTACGAGAGTAAGTGCGTGAAGGTAAGAAAACCCGAAGAAATTATGAAGGAATTGAGCAACAGAGTAATGAGTGAAGAAAATGAAGTACAAAAGTAATGGTGAAGCAAAGAAACTATGGAGCAAGGACGAAGGAAGTGAACAACGAGAAATAAGGAGTGAGGGAAAATGAAGCTTCGAAGTAAGTTAGGGGAAAGTAAGTGAAGCACGAGAAAAAGATGAGTAATGAAGCAACTAAATAGTGAAGGGAAGGAAACTGGAGAGTAACAGTGAAAGGGGAAGTGAAACTACAAATAAGTGATGAAGGTAATGAAAACAACGAAGAAATAAGTGAAGGTAAGTGATGCTACAGAATAAAATGAGTGAAGGGAATGAAGCTACGAGAGTAATGTGAAGGTAAGTGAACAAAGAAATAATGAGTGAAGGTAACTGATGCAACAGAAAAGTGAACGAGACATGAAGCAACTAAGTAAGTGATGAAGGTAAGTGAAGCAAGGAAGTAAGTAGTGAAAGAAGTGAACAACGAGAGCAAGAATGAAAGGGAATGAAAACACGAGGTAATGGTGAAGGAAAAAGAATCGACAGAGAAGTGAGGGAAGGTAATGAAGCACGGAGTAAGTGAGTAAGGTAAGTGAAGCAACCAAGTAACTGAGTGAAATAAAGAAGCTACGAGAGAAGGAGTTAAGGTAAAGGGGAAACTACGAGAGTTTTAGAGTGAAGGTAAGTGAAGCTACGAGATAATGATGAGGGTAAGTGAAGAAACGAGAGTAATGAAGTAATGAACAAGAAGGGGTGAAGGTAAGTGAAGCTTTTAAATAAGTGAGGAAGGTAAGTGAGGCAAAGAGATAAGTGATGAAGGAAATGAAACTACGAATAATAGCGAAGGTAATGAAGCAGAGAGTAAAATAGTAAAGGGAAGTGAACAACGAGAGTAAAATGAGGAAGTAGTGAAAGAACGACATAAGTGATGAAGGGAATGAACAACGAGACAAAATGAGTGGAAGGAAATGAAGCAAAGAGAGTAAGTAGAGAAGGTAAAAGAACTACGAGAGTAAGTGAGGAAGTAAGTGAAGCACAAGAAGTGATGAAGGTAATTGAAGCAATGGAGTGAGTGAAGGTAAATGAAGAAAAAAAAGTAAATGGTGAAGGTAAGAGAAACATGAAATAAGTGAATGAAGGTAATGATCAACGAGAGAAATAAGTGAAGTAACAAAGCCAAAAAGGGGGATGAAGGGAAGGAAGTACGAGAGAAAATTTATGAAGGTAAGTGAAGCAAAGGAAAAGTAGTTAAGGTAAGTAAACAACGAAGAAAATGAGTGATGAAGTGAAGCAAAGAGGGAAGTAGTAAAAGGAAGTGAAGCAACGAGAATAAGTAAGTGAAGGTAATGAACACGAGAGTAATGAGTGAAGGAAAGAGAATCGACGAGAAAGTGAGTGAAGGGAAGTGAAGGAACCAGAGTAAGGAGTGAAGGGGAAGCGAAGCTACGTAGAATTTTTAAGGTAAGGAAGCTACGAGAAATATAGTAAGAAGTGAAGCTACGAGAGAAAGTGATGAAGGGAACAATAAACGAGAGTGAGTGAAAATAAGTGAAAACAACGAAGCAATTATTGAAGTAATGAATCTACGAAGTAAGTGAGTGAAGGAAAAAACGACGAGAGTAAGTGAGTGAAGGTAATGAAGCAACCAGAGTAAGTGATGAAAATAAGCGAACTACGGAGTAAGTGATTTTTAAAGGGAAGCGAAGCTACAAGTTTAAAAGGGAAGGGAAGTGAAGCTACGAAGAAAGTGATTAAGAAAAGAAACTATGGGGGAAGTGGTGAAGGAAGGGAAGCAACGGAGTAAATGAGTGAAAGGGAAATTTAAAAAAGAGAGTAAATGATGAAAGGGAAGTGAAACTACAAGAGTAAGTGAGTGAAGGTAAAAGAATCAAAGAGAGTAAATGATGGAAGGTAAGTGATGCTACGAGAATAAGTGAGTGAAGGTAAGTGAAGCTACGAGAGTAAGTGAGTGAAGATAAGTGAACCATATGGAGTGTGTGAATGAAGGTAAGTGAAGCAACGAGAATGAGTGAAGGTAATTGAAGCAACTTCAGTGAGTGAAGGTAAGTGAAGCTATGAGAGTAAATGAGTGAAGGTAAGTTAAACAATGAGAGTAAATGAGTGAAGGTAAGTGAAACTACAAGAGTAAGTGAGTGAAGGTAAATGAATCAACGAGAGTAAATGAGTGAAGGTAAGTGATGCTACGAGAATAAGTGAGTGAAGCTAAGTGAAGCTACGAGAGTAAGTGAGTGAAGATAAGTGAACCATATGGAGTGTGTGAATGAAGGTAAGTGAAGCAACGAGAGTAAGTGAATGATGGTAAGTGAAGCAACGAGAATGAGTGAAGGTAATTGAAGCAACTTCAGTGAGTGAAGGTAAGTGAAGCTATGAGAATAAGTTAGTAAAGGTAAGTGAAACTACGAGAGTAAGTGAGGGAATTTAAGTGAATCAACGAGATTAAGTGAGTGAAGGTAAGTGAAATTTCGAGAGTGAGTGAAGGTAAGTGAACGAACGAGAGAAAGTGAGTGAAGGTAAGTGAAGCAACGAGAGTAAGTGAGTGAAGGAAATGAGGCAACGAGAGTAAACGAGCGAAGGTAAGTGAAGCTACGAGAGTAAGTGAGTGAAGGTAAGTGAAGCTACGAGAGGAAGAGAATTAAGGTAAGTGAAGCAACGAGAGTAAGTGAGTGAAGGTAAGTGGAAGCAACGAGATGTGAGTGAAGGTAAGATGAAACTAAGCAGTATGTGAATGAAGGTATAGTGAAGCTTCGAGAGTAAAATGTGGCGAAGGTAGTTAAGCAATTGAGAGTTATGAGTGGAGGTAAGATAGACAACGAGTGTAGACAGTGAACTTAAGTGATGCAACGCGAGTGAGATGAACGTAATGTGATGCAACGTGAGTAAGTGAGTGTAAGGTAAGTGAAGCTACGGAGTAAGTGAGTGATGGTTAATCTGAACACAGAGAGTAGTGAGTGAAGGTAAATGAAGCTACATAACGTAAGTGAGTGATGTAAGTGAAAAACTATGAGAGCAAGTGAGTGAAGGTAAGTGACAGCAAACGTGAATAAGTGAGTGAAGGAAAGTGAAGCTGCGAGATTAAGTTAGGGAAGTATGTGGAGATACGAGAGTAAGGTGAGTGTGAAGGTTAAGTGAAGCAACGAGATGAGTGAAGGTAAGTGAAAGCTGTGAGCAGTAACTGGGAGAAGGTATAAGAGAAAATCAGGGTTAGTGAGTGAAGATAATGAAAAGCAACGAGAGTCAATTGAGTGAAGGTAAGTGATGCTACGAGGGAATATGTGAGTGAAGGTTGTGAAACTACGAGAGTAAGTGTGTGAAGATAAGTCAAACAACGGGTGTGTGGCAATAAAACACAATGCAGTATAATGTGATCCCTTTATTGACTATCGTTTTCGGCCCACTCAGTGGGCTTTTTCAAAGTACAAACAGAACTACCTGGGGTGGAAGGAACGCGAGTATTTATAGCCAATAACTCAGATGAGGTCAGGTGAGAATGCTGCATCTGATGATGTACCGAGTGGGGTTATAGAGTCTAAAAACTTGGTAAGCTTGGAATAGGAGATTGGATAAGTGTGAGCAGACATTCTACAGTGTTCTTTGTGGGATAGCGTTGATGAAAGTTTCTTGGCATAGTGGTTCAGGCATATGTTTTAGAAGCCTCTATTCTGGATGAAGTTGTGGTTTAGAAATGAGTGATGATTACACAGTTTCTCGGTATTGAGTGTTGTCTTCTGAGCGATATTGTCTTGAGTTTTCTGTAGTTTATCAAGGGGTTGTGTGATTACGGTGTTGTTGAGGCTTCCTTGTGTCGCAGACATGCTTGCGTATTGGTAGTTCTGTATAATACGTGTTTGGAGGTTACCTGGTTGTTTCGCCAACCGTTATAACTTGTTCTGTATTGTACCAAGGGTTGTATGTTACACCTGCTGTGGATGGTGGCTCTGTCCTGACTTCTACTGGTGATGTCCTTGTGGTCGTGGATAGTTGTGGAGGTTGATACTTGGTTTGTTGTTGTGGCTATGATGTTGGTATAAATGTTGGCTACTGGAGTGGTGGGAAGGTCTATGTATCTCTTTCGGCAGTGTCTTCTCTGGGTGTGTTGAAAGATGTTTAATGCTCGCCGTCTGAGTCTAGGTTGTATTGTCGAGGTTAGTGGTGTTTTGATATTATTTTGTTCAATTATTTGTGCTGTAGTCATCAGGGAATCTCGTTGTATGAAGATTCTGAGTGGCACGCAGAGATGCCTATAATTCACCCAGTTTGGTTTTGGTGTAGTGACGTGGAGTAGAAGTGGAGAAGATCGTTGTGGTTGGTGGGTTTTCGATTGACTTTAAAAACGAAGTTCGTGGTCAGCTTTGCAGAGCAGGACATCAAGGAAGAAAGGAAGAGGTGTGATTCTTCTTCAAGTGTGAACTGGATTGTAGGCTCGACATGGTTTGAGATTGTCTTGGAAGAGCTTGATCGTTGGTATAGCGGTCTAGGAGTTATGAGGTGAATGTCGTCAAATATAAGGAGCCAGGTGACAGGACGAAGGATAATGGTGGAGAAACGTTGGCTTCTGATGTTCCTTGTTATTAGGTTCGACAAGGATGCACATGATGGCGAACCCATGGGTAGTCCAAAAGTTTGCTGAAAGATGTGATTCTCGAAAGAGAATACCAACGTAAATTAAAGCCAACCATAGTTCAACAAGGTCGATGAAATCGACTGGGCTAGAATGGGTAGATCAAGTGATATCGTCATTTTCTGCGCAAGAGATCACGAGGGCTTGTGTAGTAGGTACTTGGTGAATAGGGAAGTCTCATCAAGGCTGGAAAAGTTCTTGTTCTGATGTTGATGTTGGCAATGCGATTGAGAAGATCACTGAGTGTTTGAGATGTTGTCCTGGACTGATAGTGCCCAAGAGTTAGAGAGGTGTTTGGCGAGAATTCATGAGAGCTGGTGGGGAGCACTGCCTATTCCCGAGGATTGGGCCTCAGTGGGATACCCAGCTTGTGAGTCTTTGGCAGGCCGTACATTCTGGCAGGGGGTCTGGGGTTGCTGTGCATGGTGTGCAGATGTTTTTTCCTTGTTTGAGCCCCTCGAATGCGGCGAGTAGTCATTTGAAGAAAGTTTAGTAAGGTTGTCCACTTGGTTTGTTGTGAGAGAGTTTGTAGAGTATCTGCGGTCATTAAGTAGATTGAGCAATTTTGTTCCATGTATAGTCAGTGTTATTGTTTTCAACACCCCTCCTTTATCAGCGGTGATGACACTGATGGTCGTGTCTGCTGTATACCCTTTGTGTGCATTGAGATACGTCGAGGTATGGACTGGGGGAGCTTGCGTGTTGTGATGGCTGCTGAGTTGATGGCCTTGAAGATTTTTTTTTATAAGCATTTTGGAAGTCGGTTCATTGTGTCTGTAGTTTTTGGCGATGAAATTGAGGTCTTGTTTTGGTTTCGTAATTCCTGTTGCGAATTTGACGCAGGCCTAAGATGAGGGCCTTCAGTTTCTGTGGTTGACTGGTGGTCGAGATGAAGATTTGAATAATTTCAGGGCTTCATAAACTTTTCCAATTACTATTATCGCAGAGTGTTTGTAATTTCTATTAAGTATGTTCTTCAGTTGACATTTCGCTGGGGTAACCCTGATGGTAGTGCTGAAGGCACGACATCAGGGTACCACGCTGATAAAGGAGGTGGTGTTGTTAGCATGAATCACTGACGATTACGTGAACTAATGATCATTACTTAAGGGACCCAGATAACTTCAAACTCTACCTCTAACTAACCAAGTGGACAAACCTTACTAAATAACTTTTATTCAAAGGCTCTCGCCGCATTTGAGGGGCTCAGGAACAAGGGATAGAAACATTCTGCCACACATGCCCGTCAACACCAGACCTGCCAGACTGTTGGCATGCCAAAGGACCTCACAAGCCTGGTATCCCACTGAGGCCCATATACCTCGGGAAATAGGAGTGCTCCCCACCAGTCTCAGGAATTCTCGCCAAACACCTCTCTAAACTCTTGGGCACTATCAGTCCAGCCTACATCTCAAAATAACTCAGGTGATCTTCTCAATCGCATTCGCAACATACAACTCAGGAAAAAGAAACTTTCCTGCCTTGATGTGACTTCCCTATTCACCAGTACCTACTACACAAGCCATCGATCTCTTGCGCTGAACAAATTGACGATCACGTGATCTTCCAATTCAGCCAGCGATTTCATCGACCTTTGTTGAACTATGTGTTGGCATGACGTGTTTCTCTTTCGAGAAATCAACCTCTTTCAGCGACTTTTGGACTACCCTGGGTTGGACCACTCAGTGCAGTCCTGGCGAACCTTATACATGGAACATCTAGAAGACGAACGTTTTCTCCACCATTATTCCTTAGTCTTGTCACCTGCTCCGTTATGTTGACGTCTTTCCCTCATAACTCCTAAAACGCTTAAACGTTCTGCTCTCACAAGACAAGCTCAACCAGGTCGAGGCCTTCAATCCAGTTACACTTGAAGAAGGAAGTCGACAACACTCTTCCTTTCCTTGATGTCCTGCTCTGCAAAGCTGACTCGACTCGTTTTTATAGTCTATCGAAAAACCCACCAACAAAACGTTCTTCTCCACTTCTATTCTCACCACGACCACCAAACCAAACGTGGTGTAATTATAGGCTTCTTCCTGCGTGCAATAGAATCTGCAGCCTGCTACGGAGTTCTTGTAGGATTGTGAATGCACTATAATTGAAACAAATATTTTCTAAAACTCCACTATTCCTCGTCACTTAATCAGCAGACTGCAGTCGGCGAGCATTAAACATCTTCAACTCCACCAGTGAAGACACTGACGAGAAGAAGAATACATAGTCCTTCCACCAACTAACATTGCCAAAATGTTTCAACAGCTTTGCCAAAACATCATTAAGTATCTACTCCACAACCACGACCATCAAGGACATCACACAGTAGTAGGCAGACAAAGCCTCATCCTCTGCAGGGGTATACATAAATCCCTTGTAATGGACTGCACAAATTTATACGTGGCCGAAAACATCAAGGGACCTCAAATACGTATTTCAGAACTAAAAGTACGCAAGCAGGTCTGACGTCACAAGGAAAATGCCTGCGTCAACAACACGAAATTCACACAACCACTTGTTATATACTTACAGAAACTCAAGACTTATCGCCACAGAAGACAAACAATCAATACCCGAAGAATCCTGGAATCATCAACTAATTTCTAGATACGACACAATACTTCTACCCGATTAGATGGCTTCTTAACATAGAAACTGACCACTTGCACAAGAATCTTTTCTTCATCGCGTATCCCACATAGAACAATGTAGAAGGTCTGCTCACAAACAGATACAATCTCCGGATCCAGCTTCCCAAGTTTTTGATTATAACCCACTCGGTACATCATCAGATGCAGCATTCATTCTCTGACATCAGATGGACTATAAAATACCGCGTTCCGTCCACCCAAGGTAGTTCTGTTTGTGTCTTGAAAAGCCCACTGGTGGGCGAAAACGTAGTCAATAAAAAGGATTACATTATACTGCATTTGTGTTTATTATTGCCATTGGTCGGTATTTATACCTTTATTTTCCAACGAGAGTGTGTGATTGAAGGTAAGTGAAGCAACGAGAGTAAGTGAATGATGGTATGTGAAGCAATGAGAATAAGTGAAGGTAAGTGATGCAAAATCTTGATCGTGGTGAAGGTAAGTGAAGTATGAGGAATAAGTGAGTGAAGGTAAGTGAAAACTACGAGAGAAAGATGAGTGAAGGTAAGTGAAAGCATCGAGATTAATGTGAGTGTAGGTAAGTGGAAAATACGGAAGTAAGTGAGTGAAGGCAACGTGAAGGTACGAGAGAAAGTGACGTGTGAAGGTAAGTCGTATGCAACGAGAGTAAGAGAGGGAAAGGTAAGTGAAAGCAACGATGAGTGAGTGAAGGTAAGTGAAGCATATAAGAATAAGTGAGGTGAAGGTAAGTGATGTGCGAAAGTATATGAGGTGAAAAAAAGGGAAGTGAACAACTACGAGAGAAAGTGAGCGAAGGTAAGTGAAGCTACGAGAGGTAAGTGAGTGAAGGTAAGTGGATGTAACGAGGAGAAGTGAGTGAAGGTAAGTGATCAGCAAACGTGTGTAAGTGAGTAAAGGTAAGTGATGAAACGAGAGTGAGTAAGGTAAGTGTACGCTTAAGAAATAAGTGTGTGAAGGTTAAAGTGAATGCTACAAGAGTAAGTGAAGTGAAGGTAGTGAAACTTCGAGAGTAAGTGAGCGAAGGTAAGTGAAGCTACGAGAGTACGTGAGTGAAGGTAATGAAGCAACGGAGTGAGTGAAGGTAAGTGAGCAACGAGAGTAAGGAGTGAGGGAAGTGGAAACAACGGCAGTTAAGTGAATTGAAGGTAAGTGAATGCTCGGAGTAAGTGAGTGAAGATTAAGTGAAACATACAGAGGTGTGGAATGAAGGTAAGTTAGTGAAGCAACGAGAGTAAGTGAATGATGGATAAGTGAAGCAACGAGAATGAGTGAAGGTAATTGAAGCAACTTCAGTGAGTGATGGTAAGTGAAGCTATGTGAATAAGGTTTGTAAAGGTAAGTGTAAAGATGAGAGTAAGTGAGGGAATTTTGTGAATCAACGAGATTAAGTGAGTGAAGGTAAGTGAAATTTCGAGAGTGAGTGAAAGGTAAGTGAAATTTCGAGACGTGAGTGAAAGTAGTGACAGAAACGAGAGAAAGTGAGTGGAGGTAAGTGAAGCAACGAGATTAGTGAGTTGAAGGAAAATGAGGCAAGAGAGTAAAACGAGCGAAGGTAAGTGAAGCTACGAAGTAAAGTGAGTGGAGGTTATGTGAAAGCTACGATGGGAAGAGATTAAGGTATGTAAGCAACGAGATGTACAAAGTTAGTGAAGGTAGTGAAAGAAAACGAGAGTAAGTGAAGGTAAGTGAAGCAGCGAGAGTGAGTGAGGTAAGTGAAGCTATGAGGATAAAATTAATGTGTGAAGGTAAATGAGGCTACGAGACAAAGTGAGTGAATGTAAGTGAACTACGAGAGTAAGTGAGCGAAGGTAAGTGAAGCTTAACGATAGTGAAAGTGAAGGTTATTTAAGCATAACGTGAGTGGAGTGCAAGGTAAGTGAAAGCAACGAGAGTAATGGGGGGATAGGTATACAGAAGCAACGAGGGTAAGTGACGTGAGGTAAGGGAAGCAAACGAGGTAAAGTGTGTGAAGGTAGTGAAGCTACTAAGTAAGAGTGCAAGGTAATTTAAGCAACGAGAGTGAGTTGATGGTAGTGAAGCAACGAGGTAATAGGGAAGGTAACAGAAGCAACGAGGGTAAGAGTGTGAAGATTAGGATAAGTAGAGAGTAAGTGAGTGATGGTAAGTGAAGCAAAGTGAATAAGTGAGTGAAGGTAACTGATGCAACGAGAGAAAGTGAACGAAGACTAGTGAAGCAACTAGAGTAAGTGAGTGAAGGTAAGTGAAGCAAGGAGAGTAAGTGAGTGAAAGTAAGTGAGCAACGAGAGCAAGTATACGGGATGGTAAGTTGAATCAGCGAGAGTACAGTGTGTGAAGGAAAGAGAATCGACGAGAGTAAATGAGGGAAGGTAAGTGAAGCTACCGGAGTAAGTGAGTGAAGGTAAATGAAGCAACCAGAGTAAGTGAGTGAAGGAAAACGAAGCTACGAGACGTAGTGAGTTAAGGTAAGCGAGCTACGAGAGTAAGTGAATGAGGGTAAGAGAAGCAACGAGAGTGAGTGAAGGTAAGAGAAACTGTGCAAGTAAGTGAATGAAGGTAAGTGAAGCTACGAGAGTAAATGAGCGAAGGTAAGTTAAGCAATGAGAGTAAATGAGTGAAGGTAAGAGAAACTACGATAGAGTAAGTCAGTGAATGTTAAGTGATCAACGAGTGTAAGTAGAGTGAGGACATTGAAAGAACGAGAGTAAGTGAGTGAAGGTTAAGTGATGCTTTGAGAGTAAAAAAAGTGAAGGTAAGTGAAGATGCGAGAGTAAGTGAGTGAAGGTAAGAGAAACTATGAGAGTAAGTGGTGAGGGAATGTGACCAATGCACGAGAGGAAAGTGAGTGATGGTTAAGTGGAATCTGCGAGAGTTAAGTTAGTGAAGGAAAGGGAAGCTTAATGAACAGTAAGTTAAGCAAACGAGAGTGAGTGAACGTACGTGAAGCTTTAGAGTATATAGGTGAAGGTACGAGAAAGTTTTGGAGTAAGTGAGTGTAGGTCAAGTGAAGCAAGGGAGTAACATGAGTGAACGTAATGTTTAATGCTACCGGGAGTATGGAGTGATGTAAGAGAAATAGCAACAAGAAATGAGTGAAGGTAAGTGAAGCAACGTGAGTGAGCGGAAGGTAAGTGATGCTATGCGAATGAGCTGAGAGAAGGTTCGTGAAAACTGCGAGAAGTAAGTGAGTGAAGGTAATGAAACTACGAGAATAAAGTGTTGAAGGAAGTGAATGATACGGGAGCAAGTTGAGTGAAGTAAGTGGAACTACCATAGTAAGTGTGTGAAGGTAGTGAAGGTTCGAGTGTGAGTGATGTTAAGTGAAGCAACGAGAGTAAGTGATTGAAGGAAATGAAGCTAAGGGAAAATTAGTGAGTGAAGGGTAAGTGTAGCTTTGTGAGTAAGTGAGTTGAGTAAGTGAAGCTACAGGGAGTAAGTGAGGAATAGTAATTGATGGAACGAGACGTGAGTTGAGGTAAGTTTAGCAACGAGAGTAAGTCAGTAAGTAAGAGAAATACGAAAGGTGATTGAAGGTAAGTGAAGCAACGAGGACTAATAAGTAAAGGTAACTTCAAGCAACGAGGGTAAGTGATGTGAAGGTAAGGTAAGCTACGAGAATAGTGAGTGCAAGGTAAGTGAAGCATACGAAAAGTGAGTGGAGGTAAGTGAAAACATCAAAAATAAGCAATGCGTAGGTAAAGTGATGCTACGAGAGCAAGTGAGTGAAGGGTAAGAGACAGCTACGAGAGTAAGTGAGTGAAGGTAAGGGTAGTAACGAGAATAAGTAAGTGAAGGTAAGTGAAACTACTACATTAAGGTGAGTGGAAGGATATGTGAAGCTAACGAGAGTAAGGAGGGTGAAGTAAATGAAAAGCAACGAGATTAAGTGAGCAATGTAAAATGATTGCAACGAGAGTGAGTGAAGATAAGTAAAGCAACGAGAGTAAGTTAGTGAAAGCAAGTGAAGCGAGGAGAGTAAGTGAATGAAAGTAGTGAAGCAAAGAGAGAAAAGTTAAATGTGGTAAAGTGAAGAAACGAGAGTGAGTGAAGGTAAGTGAACCTTCGAGAGCAAGTGAAGTGAAGGTAAGCGAGAAGAGGATGAGAATTTAAGTGAATTAACGAGAGTAAGTGAGTGAAGGTAAGTGAAGCACGATGAGTGAGTGAAGGTAAGCACAGCTCGAGAGTATGTTAGAGAAGGTATGTGAAGCAACGAGGAGTGAGTGAAAATATGTGTACTACGAGAGTTAAGTGACTGGAGGTATGAAGCTACGAGAGTGTGTGAAGGTAAGTGAAGCAACGAGAGTGAGTGAATGAAGTAAATAGTGAAGCTACGAGAGTAAAGTAAGTTGTAGGGTTTATTGAAGCTTCGAGGCAGTAAGTGTGTGAAGGTAAGTGAGATACGAGAGTAAGTGAGTGAAGGTAGTGAAAACTGTGAGAGTAAGTTGACTGAAGGTAAGTGAAGCAACGAGAATATATGTGAGTGAAGGTAAGTGAAGCACGAGTTGAAAGTAAGTTAAGGTTAGTGAAGCAAACGAGAGTGAGTTCGCAGGTATGTGATAGTTACGAGAATAAGTAAGTGAAAGTAAGAGAAAACTCAAGAGTAAGTGAGTGAAGGGTAACGAAGCAACGCGAGAGTAAATGATAAGATCGTATGTGATGCAAGCGAGAGTGAGTGAAGGTAAGTAAAGTACAAGAGCGAGTGAGTGAAGGTAATGAACAATAACTACGAGGAGTAAGTGAGTGATGTAAGTGGAAGGGAAAGAGAGTAAGTGAATGAAGGTAAGTGAAGTAACTATAGAGAGTAGAATGGTCAGTGAAGCAAAGAGAGTAAGTCAGTGTAGGTACGTGACAGCTTTGAGAATAAGTGAGTGAAGGTAGTGAAGATACGGCGAATGAGAGAAGGTAGTGAAGCACGAGAGTAATGTGAGTGAAGGTAAATGAAGCAATGAGAATAAATGAGTGAAGGTTAGTGAAGCAACATGAGGAAGTGAGTGAAGGTAAGGGTAGTACGAGTTTAAGTGAGTGAAGGTTAATGATAATGCTTCGAGAGCAAGTGAGTGAATTGAAGTGAAGCAAAGATTGAATGTGAATGTTCAAAAGAAACTATGAGAGTAATGAGAGTGAGGAAAACTGAAGCTACGCGAGTGGACTGAGTTGAAGGTAAGGTAAGGAAGAGAGTGAGTTAAGGTAAGTTGAATACAACGAGAATAAGGTGAGTGAAGGTAAGGAAGCAACGAGAATGAGTGAAGGTAAGTTGAGGCTTCGTGTCCGTGAGATGTAATTAAGTGAAGCTACGAGAATATAAGGAATGAAGGTAAGTGAAAGATACGAGAGTAAGTAAGGTGGAAGATAGTGAAGCAACGATAGTAGTGAGGAACTGATAGGGAGAAAAACGAGAGTAAGTGAAGTAAGTGGAAGCCAAATGAGCGTTGTGAGTGATGGTAAGTGAAGCTACAAGAGTTATTGAGTGAAAGAGAAGCAATGTGAGTAAATTTGAATTTAGGTAAGTGAAACTATGAGTGGTTAGTGAGTTGAATTAAGCGAAGCTGAGAGAGTATTGAATGACAAGTAATTGAAGCTTACGAGAGTAAGGAGTGAAGGTAAGTGAAGCTACGAGAGTTAGTTGGTTGGAGTAATTGAAGCTACGAGAGTATAGTGAGTGAAGGTAAGTGAAGATACGCGGAGTAAGTGTGAAGGTAAGTGAGGCTAGGAGAGTTAGTGAGTGGAGGTAATTGAAGATACGGAGTAAGTGAGTGATGTAAGTGAAGATCGGGAGGAGTTGTAAGTGTGAAGGTAAGTTGAAGCAGAGTGAGTGAAGGTAAGTGAAAATTCGGTGTGTAAGTGAGTGATGAGTAAAACGATGAGATACGAGAGTAAGTGAGCGAAGGTAAGTGAACTGTGAGAATAAGTGGACTGAAGAGTTAGAGAAATAACGAGAGTAGTGGTGAAGTGTAAGTGAAGCTTCAAGAGTTAGTTAGTGAAGGTAAGTGTAGCAACGAGTGTAAATGATTGAAGGTTATAGTGTTAATCCGAGATGAGGGAAGGTAAGTGAAAGCTGCGAAAGTGAGTGAGTGAAGGTAAATAAAGCAATGAGTGTAAGTGAGTGAAAGGTAAGTGAAGCAACGAGGAATAAGTGAGTAAAGGTAAGTGAAGCAAACGAGATTAAGAAATAAGGGAGTGAAGTAAGTGATGCTAGAGAATAAAGTGACGTGAAGGTAGTGAATGAACGAGAGTGAGTGAAGGTTAGTGATAAAGCTCAACGAGAATAAGTGAGTAAAGGTAAAGTGAAAGCATCGAGAATTATTGAGTGAAGGTAAGTGAAGCTACGAGAGTAAGTGAATGAAGGTAAGTGAAGCAACGAGAGTAAGTGAGTGAATGTAAGTGAAGCAACGGATTAGTGAGTGAAGGTTAAGTGAAGCAACGTGTGTAAAGTGAGATGAAGATAAGCGAAGCAACGGAGTAGTGAGTGAAGGTAAGTGAAGCACGATAAGTAATTGAAGTGTAAGTGTATCTAAGAGAGTAAGTGAGTGAAGGTAAGTGAAGCAACGAGAGTAATGTGAAGATAAGTGAAGGGAACGAGAGTAAAGCTAAATGAAGATAAGTGAAGCTTACGAGAGTGAGTTTAGGTAAGTGACGTTAAGAGAGTAAATGAAGGTAGATACGAAGAGTAAGTGAGTAAAGGTAATTGAAGCAACGAGGAATAACTGAGTGAAAGTAAATGAAGCAATATAGAGTAAGTGGAGTGGAAGGTAAGTGAAGCTTGGAGAGCAGTGAATGAAGGTAAGTGAATGAAGCACGAGAGTGTGTGATGGTAAGTGAAGCAACGGAGACGTGAGTGAGGGTATGTGGAAGGAACGAGGTAAATTAAGTAAATTTAAGTAAAAGTTGAGAGTAAGTGATTTGAAGGTAAGTGAAGCAAGAGAGTATGTGCGTGATGGTAAGTAGATGCTACGAGAGTAAGTAGTGAAGGTAAGTGAAGCTTCGAGGAGAAGTGATTGAAGGTAAGTGAGCAACGAGAGTGAGTGAAGGTAGTGAAGGAACGAGAGTAAGTAAGTGAAGATAAGTGAAGCTACAAGAGTAAGTGAGTGAAGGTAAGTTTGAAGCAAAGAGAAGTAAGTTCAGTAAAGGTTAAGGAAGATTACGAGGAGTAGGTTGTGTGAAGGCAAGTGGTTGCTACGAGAGTATGTGAGTGATGGTAAGTGAAGCAAAGAGAGAAGTTAGTGAAGGTAAGTGAAGTTACGAGAGTAAGTGTGAGAAGTAACTGAAGCAACGACAGTATGTGAGTGAAGGTAAGTGAAGCAACGAGAGTAAGTTGAGTGAAGGTTAGTGATGCTACGAAAGTAGTTAGTGAAGGTAAAAGTGTTGCTACGAGGGGTAAGGGAGTTAAGGTAAGTGAAGCAACGAAGTGACTGAAGTAGTTCTAGCTGCAAGAGTAAATGAGGAAGGTAAGTGTTGCTACCGAGAGTAATGAGTAGAAGTAAGGAAACCTTACGTAAGTTGGTGAGAGAAGGTAAGTGAACCAAAGGTGTAAAAGTGGAGTTGGGGTAAGTGAAGCAACTAGAGGAAAGTGAATGATGAGTTATAGTGAAGCAAACGAGAATGAGAGAAGCGTAAGTGAAGCCATCGAGTGTGCAGTGATGGTAAGTGAAGCTACTGAGGAATATGGTGAGAGAAGGTAAGTGAGGCTACGAGTAGTAAGTGAGTGAAGGACGAAG
This sequence comes from Cherax quadricarinatus, assembly GCF_026875155.1. Taxonomy (NCBI): domain Eukaryota; kingdom Metazoa; phylum Arthropoda; class Malacostraca; order Decapoda; family Parastacidae; genus Cherax; species Cherax quadricarinatus. Next base: position 18,691 of record NW_026506069.1, read on the forward strand.
CAACGAGAATAGGGTGTGTAGGTAAATGAAAGTTCCGAAAGTAAGTGAGTGAAGTTAAGTGAAGCTACGAGAGTAGTGATTAGTGTAGGTTAATGAAGCAAACGAGAGGAGAGTGAAGGTAGTGATGAAGCAACAGAAGCAAGGAGTGAAGTATGAGAAACTACGAGAGGAAGTGAGTGAAGGTAAGTTGAAGCAACGAGAGTAAATGATATTGTGAATGTTACTGAAGCAACGAGGTAAGTGAGTGTAGGTAAGGGAAGCTTTCGAGAGTGAGTGTGAAGGCAAGTGAAAGCAATGACATTAAGTGAGGAAGGTAAGTTTAAACTGCGTGATTAAGTGAGTGAAGGTAGTGAAGCTACGAGAATAAGTAAGTGAAGGTAAGTGAAGCTACGTGAGAAGTGAAGTAAGGTAAGGGAAGACTCGGAGTGAGTGAAGGTAAGTGAAGCAACGAGAGTAAGTGAGTGAAGATAAGTGAAGACAACGTGGGTAAGTGAGTGAAGGTAGGGATGCGACGAGAGTAAGTGAGTGAAGGTTAAGGAAGCTACGAGAGCAAGTGAATGAAGGAAGTTAAGGCAACGAGAGTAAGTGAGTGAAGGTAGCGAACGCAACGAGAATAAAGTAAGTGAAGGTAAGTGAGGTACGAGAGTAAGTAAGGAGGTAAGTGAAGCATCGAGGTGTAGAGTATGTACAGGTAAAGGATTTAATAGGTTAGTGAGGTAGTGAAGCAATGAGGAGTAAGTGAGGTAAGGGAAGTGAAACTACGAGAGTAAGTGAGTAAGGGTAAGTGAGGCAACGAGAGTAAATGAAGTGAATGGTATATGAAGCAAAGAGAGTAAGTGAATGATTGTAAATGAAGTAGGATGTGTACTGATTTTTAAGGTATTTGAAGTCTAACGAGAGTGACGAGCGAAGGTTAGATGAAGGAAACGACAGTATGTGAGTGATCGTGAGGTAAGTGAAAGACAAGGCATCGAGAAAATAGTGAGTGAAGGTAAGTGATGCAACGAGAATAGTGAGTGAAAGTAAGTGATAGCTATCTGAGTAAGAATGTGAAGGTTAAGTGAAGATGCGAGAGTGGAGTGTAAGTAAAGAGTAATGAGGAATACTAATAAGGTGAGTGAAGGAAAGTTTGGCAACGAGAGTATGTGAGTGAAGGTTAAGTGAAGCTACGAGAGTAAGTTAGTAAAGGTGTGAAGCTACAAGAGTAAGCGATGTGAAGGTGAGGTGAAGATCGAGAGTGAGTGAAAAGTAAGTGAAGTCTACTAGAGTAATAGCGTGAAGGTAAGAAGTAATCTACAGGAGAAGTGAGTGAAGGTAAGTTGAAGAACGAGATGTAATTGAGTAAGGGGTTTGGATACTTCGGTAGTAAAGGAATGATGGTAGAGAAAGATACGAATGAGTGAAAGTATGTTGAAGCAAAGAGAGGGAGGGAAGGTAGGCGTTGCTAAGAAATAAGCTGAGAGAAGGTTAGTGAAGCTACGAGAGTAAGTGTGTGAAGGTTAAGTGAAGAAACGTGAGTATGTGAGTGATGGAAATGAACCAAGAGAGTAAGTGGTGAGTAAGTGAAGTACGAGAGTAAAGTGATGTGCAGGGAAAGTGAAGCTTCAGTGTTAGTGAGTGAAGGTAATTGAATCAAAGAGAGATGAGTTAGGCAAGTGAAGCAAACGAGAGTAAGTGAGTAAAGGTAAGAGAATAATCCTCAAGAGAAAATGAGTGAAGCTAAGTGAAGCAACGAGAGTAATGAGTGAAGGTAACTCAAGCAACGAGGGTAAAAGTGAGTGAAGGTTTAAGGGGAAGCTACGGAGAGTAATGTGAGTGAGGTTAGTGAAGCAAAAAGAATAAGTGAGTGAAGATAAGTGAAACTGTGAGAGTAAGTGACGTTAAGGTAAGTGATAAGCAACGAAAGTGAGTGAAGGGTGAAGTGAAAAAAAACTAAAAGATGTTGTGGAAGGTAAGTGATGCTTAAGAAGTAAGTGTGTGAAGGGGGGGGTTTTTTAATGAAGCTACGAGAGTAAGTGAGTAATGGGAACTGAAGCAACGCGAGTAACTAGAGGTGATAGGTAAGAGAAGTATCGGAAGGATGAAGTTAGTGAAGGTAAGTGAAGCTACTATAGTAAGTGATCGTGAAGGTAAGGAAGCAACGATAGTAAGTGATCAGTTGGTAAGTGAAGCATTGAGACTAAATGAGTGAGGTAAGTGAGCAACGGAGATAAAGTGATCAACGGTAAATTGATGCAAGAGAGTGAGTGAGGATAAGTGAAGCAACGAGAGTAAGTTGTGAAGGTAAGTGAAGCGTGGAGTAGTAAGTGAATGAAAGTAAGTGATGCATGAGGTGAGTGAAGGTAACAAGTGAACACTAAAACGAGAGTAGTGGAGTGGAAGGTAGCGAGAAAGAGATTGCAGGTAAGTTGATGCTACGAGAGTTAGTGTGGAAAGTAATGAAGCAACGAGAGTGAGTGGAGGTAAGCAATGTACGAGAGTAAGTTAGTGAAGGTAAGAGAAGATACAAGAGTGAGTGACGGTAAGTGATGAACGAGTGTGAGTGAAGGTTAAGTGATACTTCCGAAGAGTAAGCTGATAGAAGGTAAGTGAAGCTACTAGAGATAACAAGTAAATGTAAGAGAAACTGCGAGGAGTGAGTGAAGAATGGTGAAGCAACGAGAGTGAGGAGTGAAGGTAAGTGAAGCTCAGAAAGTAAGTGTGTAAGTAGTGAAGCTCGAGAGTAAGTGAGTGAAGGTAAATGATGCAAGGAAAAAAGTGAGTGAGGTAAGGAAGCTACGGGGGAAGTGAGTGAAGGTAAGTGAAGTACGAGTGTAGTGATGAAGGAAATTGAAGCAACGAGAGCAAGGGAGTGAATTTAAGTGAAGCAATGAGGGTAAGTGAGTGAATGTAAAAAATATTGAGTAATTTAGTGAAGGGAACTGAAATACGAGGGGTGATGGTGAAAGGTAAGTAAGGAAAAGAGATTGAGTGAAGGTAAATGAAAACGAGTTTTGTGAGTGAAAAGGTAAAATAAGCAACGAAAATAATTTAGTGAAGGTAAGTGAACCCTTTGAGAGTAAGTGAGTGAAGGTAAGGGAGCTTCGAGACTTAGTGAAAATTACGAGAGTACGAGGGTAAGTAAATGAAGGTAGTGAAGCAACGAGAGTAAGAAAGTGAGATAGTGAAACAACGATAGTAAGTGAGTGAAGGTAAGTGAAAATAACGAGAGAAAAATGAAGGTAAGCGAAGCAAAAAGCGATGTGATGAAGGTAAGTTTAAACTCAAGAGTAAAAAGAGTGAACGTGAAGCAAAAAGAGTAAATGGTTTGGTAAGTGAAAATTGGGTAAGTGTTTTAAAGTAAATGAAGCAGCGAGAGAAATGAATGAAATATTGAAAATACGAGAGTCCCGGGGTGAAGGTAAGTGAAACAGATGATGAAGGTAAGTGAAGCTACGGGTTAGTTAGTGGGGTAATTGAAAATAGGAGTAAGTGAGTGAAATTTAAATGAACGACGAGATAAGTGTTGAAGGTAAGTGAAGCTCGAGAGTAAGTGAGTGAAGGTAAACGAAAAATACGAGGTAAGTGGTGAAAATAAGTGAAACGTGAGAGTAAGTGATGAAAGGGAAGGAAGCAACGGAATGAGTGAAGGTAAGTGAAGCTTAAGAGTAGTAATTGAAGGTAAAAGGGAAAACAAGGTAAGTTAGTGAAGGGAAATGTGAAGGAGTAAGTGATTGAAGGGAAGTGTGATCGAGAGTAAGTGGTGAAGGTAAATGAAGTGCGAGGGTGAGTGAGTGAAGGTAAGTGAAGCTACGAGGTAAGTGATGAAGGTAAGTGATAGAACGAGAGAAAAGGGGAGAAGTTAAATAAAGACCCGGAGTAAAAGAGAGAAGGTAAGTTAAACTCGGGTAAGTGAGTGGGAAAGAAGTACGAGTGGAGTGAAGGTAATTTAAGCGCAGAGTAAAGGGGTGAAGGTAAGTGAAGAAAAAAGAGTAATTGAGTTAGGTAAAAAAAATACGAGAGTAAGTGAGTGAGGTAACTGAAGCTACAGAGTGATGACTGAAGGGGAAGTGAATGAACGAGAGTAAGTGAGTGAGGTAGTGAAGCAACAAGAAAAGTGATGAAGGTAAGTGAAGAAAAGAGAAAAAGTGAGTGAAAGGTAAGTGAAGCTATGAGTGTAAGTGTTTGAAAGGGAAGGGAAGCTTCGAGATAAGTGATTGAAAGTAAGTGAAGCTCGAGGTAAATGAAAGAAGGTAAGTGAAGCAAAGAGAGTAAGTGAGTGAATGTAAAATGAAGAAACAAGATAAATGAGGAAATAAGTGAAGAAGGGAGTAAGTGGTGAAAGGTAAGGGAAACAACGAGAGTAAGTGAAAATAGTGAAGGAAGAGATTAAAAATTGAAGTAAGTGAAGCTTTCGGAGTAATGAGTTAGGGAAGGACGTGAAAAGGAAGTGAAGGTAAGTGAAAATACGGAGTAAGTGAGTAAAGGTAAATTTAAGCAACGAGAAAAACTGAGTGAAAGTAAATGAAACAACAAAAGTAATTGGTGAAGGTAAAGTGAAGCTTCGAGAGCAAGTGAGGAAGGTAAGTTAAGCAACGAGAGTGGTGAAGGTTTAAATGAAGGAAACGAGAGTAAGTAGTGAAAATAAGGAAGCTATGGAGAAAATGAGTGAAGGAAGTGAAGCAAAAAGAGTAAAATGAAGGTAAGGAAGATACGAGAGTAGTGTGTGAAGAATTGAAGACGATAGTGAGTGAAGGTAAGTGAAGCAACGAAAAATTAGTGAGTGAAAGGGAAAAGGGGCGCTACGGAGTAAGTTAGGAAGGTAAGTGTAGTACGGAGTAGGGTGAAGGTAAGTGAAGCAACGAGGTGAGTGAGGTAAGTGAAGTACGAGAGTAATAAGTGAAATTAAGGAAACTAAAAAAAGTAGAGATTAAAAGGTAAGTGAAGCAAAGAGGTAAAACGTTGGGGATAAGTGAAGCTTGGAATAAGTGAGTGAAGGTAAGTGAAGTACGAGAAAGAGCGAAGGAAAGTGAACAACGAGGAAATATGGGGT
>NW_026506070.1:0-15230 GCF_026875155.1 Cherax quadricarinatus
AAGGGGATTTTGCGCATGGGTTTTTTTTGTTTTTTTTGGAAAAGGTGGAGGGGGGGAATGTAAAAAACCGGGCATATTTTGTTAAGTTTCTTGGGGGGTGTTAAAGGAACGGGGCCAGGTACTTCGTAAAGGGGTCAAGTGGGGTAAAGAATTTGGGGGTCGCGTGGCGGAGGAAGTGGGGAAGTTTGGTGCTGTGGGGTTTTGGGGTTTTGTTGGTTAGATAGAAGGGTTGGTTTCGGGCGGCCTTTGTTGTTTGTTTTGTTGTTTTTTTAGGTCCTCTTCTGGTAGCTTGGAGAAGATAGGGGTCATTTTTGCAGTTAAAGCATTTGGGGTGAAGGTTTTTCAATTTTTGAACTGACCCCAGCCAAGGTGGGAGAAATTTCTTTCCTTGTGGTTTTGTGGTTGTAAGTATGTCTTTACACATGAGAATTTGGTTTTTTTCTTTTTCAAGAAGGTGGTGATGTTGAAGATGAATAGCCGGCCCTCAAAAATTGTCTTTTAACAAAATGTTTTAATTTTTTAAAAATATTTGTAATTTTATTTTTTCTGGAAAAATAAAAATGGGGGGAAGGGGAAGTAATTTTAAAACGGCCCAAAAAATCCTTTTTAATCCAATTTCACTTTGTCCCAATTTTTTTTTAAAAACCAAAAAAAAAAGGGGGGAAATTAATAATATTAAAAAAATATTTTTTTAATATTAATAAATTTAAAAATAAATATATATATATATTTATATATGAAGTTGAGACACTTATGCGCTTTGGAACTTTTCAGGAACTTTTCGCCACACATGCCTTCATCGCCAATACAAAGGAAGGCGAAAGGAGAGGAGGGTAAGGTAATCAGTCCTCAGCCTGGAGTCATGTTTCATCATAAATCTTGTAAATGTACAGCATAGGGCCGTAACGGGGCTTATATACTGTAGTGGGTTTTTAAAACCTTTCATCACAACTTTCAACACTGCAGCATCAGGGGTCTTGTTACAAAAAAATCTTCAAACTTGTTTTCAACCTTTGGAGAAAACCTACTTCGACTAGTGGAGGGTACTCAAATCCCCCGCCTCCGCCTGCTTCATCACCTCATACATATATAAGCCCACGTCTAGGGCCCATGTGACTTTTCTCAAGATTGAGGGATGAACACACGACCCCCAGGCTGAGGGACTGTTTACCTTTATCCTCCTCCCTTCCCTTCCTTTTGTAGGGCCCGTAAACCACTGTGTGGGAAATTTTTCCCCTAATAAAGATTCCCATATGCTGCAAAGTGTCTAAATCTTAATTTGTCTTTTTTTTAAAACCATTCCCAATTTTATATTATATATATATATATATTTTTATATATATATATATATAAAATATAATAAAAAAAATATATCATTATATAATATATAATATATATATAAATAAAAATATTTTAAATAAAAATAATTAAAATGTTTTTATTTTATATTATTTTTTAAAAAATATTTGAAAAAATATAAAAAAGAGTAGAATGATTAGGTTTTGAAAATCCAAAAAAGTTAAAAAGGGAAAAAAAGGGGGGTAGGAAACCTAGTTTTCGGGGCTCAAAAATTAAGCCAGTTCGAAAAGGGTAAAAATCCTGTTTTCAAAAGCCAAATTAAACCATTCCTTGAAGAATTAAATTTCTTTTTTTAAATTATTAAAAATTAAATTTAAAAATAATTCCTGTGTTTTTTGTAAATTTCCAAAAAAATTTGGGTTTTTTGTAAAACCTCGCTCTCTTCCTCTATCTATTCCTACTTCCTTTTCGCCTGTCTTTTTTCCCCAAAAAATTCCCTTTTTCCCCCTTTTTTTTCCCAGGTAGTCACCCGTGTCTCTCCCCCATGAAACCCTCCCCGGGTCCTTTTCCCCGGTACTTTTCCCCCAGGTAGCATTGGTATTTCCCCCGGGTAGCACCTGTGTCTTTTCCCCCAGGTAGCACCGGGGTTTCTTCCCCAGGTAGTAAGTGTGTCTTTTCCCCCGGGTAGTCACCTGTGTATCTTCCCCTTTCGCACCTGGTCTCTTCCCCCAGGTAGTAAACCTGTGCCTCCCCCCCAGGTCACCTGGTATTTTTCCCCAGGTATCACCGTTTTTCCCCGTTCAAAGCCTCGTTATCGACCAGTGCAAGTGTCCGGGTTTGGGGTTCATGCAACATTAAACGTTTGGGGGGGAAAAAAACTGCCAACTTTATTGGGAAAGACGAGTTTATTGAGTGGAGAAGAGAAGGAGGTAAGATATTGAATTGAGATTTAAGGAGAAAAACATTTACTGACTACAATCGCCAAAATAACCAAATCTTGCCTATTGTAAAAATTTTTTTCGTTATTTTTTTTTTTTCCGAACACTGAAATTTTTATATTTTATTTTAATGTGTACAGGGTATGAGTAAAAAGTTTACAGTAAAATTTATTAACTATTATTATTTATTAAAATATTTTTTATTATATTATTACACAGTAGTAGCAGTAAGAATAATATAGTAGAATTATTTTTTTATTAACTTTATTTTAAAAATTATTATTATTGTATTAACAAAAAAAAGTTAATCCCTATTTTTTTTTTTCGTCACTTAACAAGTACGTTTTGAGTCCATTAGTTCCAAAATTAATCTTTCATATTTATCATTTAGTGGAACATTCCCATTAATGTATTATTTATTTCTACTGTATTGTTGTTTCCGTTTTCTTTGGAGGGAAATTTTTGTCAAGAGTATTTTACGTCCGGATAAACCAATTCACCAAAACCCTTTTTTTCCGTGCAAAACGTATGTAAGATAGACACAAAAAAATGTCGAATATTACAAGACCCGGGGCAATACCTTTTTGGCGAGAGGCCCAGCTTGCTACCATCTCAGCCCTAAGACGCCCTCCCCACAGCCCCCTTTGAGGGGGGGGTGTGGGAGACCAGAGGTACTTCTCCCTGCGAGCCCCCCCGGGGGGGCGGGGAATGTGGTAGGGCCCGGGACACTTGGGCCCCAAAGATGAGGAGGTATTGTACCCCCTCCATGGGATCCCCCCCGATAGGGAGCCAAGGCCGGGGCCCACTACTTGGAAAAGCCCCCGTCCGGGAGAAACCGGCAATAAAAAAAAAAAAAAAAAAAAAAAGCCTTTCCCGGTACAACTCAAAACTAAATGGAGATAAACCGTCGAGATTCGGTCTATAATGGGCCCCAATGTCTTCTTTTTTTATCTTGATTCGTGAGTGTTTTAATTTACGTGAATATAGGTATTTGCTTTCCCTTTTTTTTTTTATACTTTCGACCCGGGGGTTTTTCTTACTTTTCAAAAAAGGTGATAGGAGGCGATATTAGTTCAGAGAGATTCCCCCTCACTTGTTTTTTTGAAATATTTGAGTTCAGAGAGATTTTTTGTCCTTAAACCATACCCCCGGCCGGGGTTTAACCCGCGGGTTCAATCCCGGGGGGTTGGTTTATTTGCAATTCGGGCATTAGATTTTGAGTCAAGTTTCCTGCACTTTTTGTAGAAATATTTTTAGTAAGAAGACTTTCCTACGGTTTTTTGTTCCTTTTTCCCTTTCCCTTTTTTTTTTTTCCTTTCCCCCTTTTTTTATTTTTTTCCTTTCCCCCTTTTTAAAAAAATTTTTTTCCTTTTCCTTTTTTGTTTTTTTCCTTTTCCCGTCCTTTTTTTGTTTTTTTCCTTTCCCCTTCCCTTTTTTTTTTGTGTTCGGCTTTCCTTCCTTTTTTTTTTTCCCTTTTCCCCCTTTTTTTTTTTTCCTTTCCCCTTTTTTTTTGTGTCTTCCCTTCCTCCCGGGGTCCCCGGTTCTCCTTTTTTCTTCTTGATTTCGTTCCTCACTTGTAGAAATATTTGTAGTCAAGAGACTTTCCGCACTGTGAAATTGTAGTCGAAGACTTCCTTCACTTTTTAAAATATTGATCGAGACTTTCCGTCAGTTAGAAATATTTGTGTTCAAGAGACTTTCTGTCACTGTTGAGAAAATTTGTAGTCAGAGAGACTTCCTGCATGTTGTAGATATTGTATTCAAGAGACTTTCCTTCACTTGTTGGAAATATTGTGTCAAGATTTCTGCATTGTTGTAGAAATTTTGTAGTTCAAGAGACTTCCTGTCACTTGTTGAGAATATTTGTAGTTAGAGACTTTCTGCACTTTTGTAAATTTTGTAGTTCGGAACTTTCCTGCACTGTTGTAGAATTTTGTAGTCAAAGACTTTCTCCATTGTTGTAGAAATATTTAGCAGAAGACTTTCTCCTTGTTGTAAAAATTTGTGTCAGAGAGACTTTCCTGTCACTTGTGTAGAATATTGTAGTTCAGAAGACTTCTGTCACTGTTGTAGAATTTGTAGTCAGAGAGACTTCTGTCATGTTAGAAATATTTGTATTCAGGAGACTTTCTGTCACTTGTAGAAATTTGGAGCAGAGACTTTCTGTCACTTTTTTTTTTTTTTTTGTTGAGAATATTGTATAAGAAGACTTTCTGTCATTGTGTAGAATTGTATTCAGAGAGATTTCCTGTCACTTGTTTAGAAATTTGTTTCAAGAACTTTCTGTCATGTAGAAATATTGTAGTTCGAGGACTTTCTGTCCTTGTTGTGAAATATTTGTAGTTCAGAGACTTTACTGACACTGTTGTAGAAATATATGTAGTTCAGAGAGACTTTCCTTCACTTGTTGTAGAAATATTTGTAGTTCAGAGAAACTTCCTGTCACTTGTTGAGAAATATTGTAGTTCAGGAAACGTCCGATGCCCTGTGTAGAAATATTGTAGTTCAGAGAACTTCCCTGTCCTTGTGTAGAATATTGTGTAGTACAAGAGACTTTCCTGTCACTTGTTGTAGAAATTTTGTAGTCAGAGAGATTTCCTGTCACTTGTTGTAGAAATATTGTAGTACAGAGAGACTTTCCTGTCACGTTGTAGAAATATTTGTAGTACAGAGAGACTTTCCTGTCACTTGTTGTAGAAATATTTGTAGTTCAGAGAGACTTTCCTGTCACTTGTTGTAGAAATATTTGTAGTTCAGAGAGACTTTCCTGTCACTTGTTGTAGAAATATTTGTAGTACAGAGAGACTTTCCTGTCACTTGTTGTAGAAATATTTGTAGTTCAGAGAGACTTTCCTGTCACTTGTTGTAGAAATATTTGTAGTTCAGAGAGACTTTCCTGTCACTTGTTTGTAGAAATATTTGTAGTTCAGAGAACTTTCCTGTCACTTGTTGTAGAAATATTTGTAGTTCAGAGAGACTTTCCTGTCACTTGTTGTAGAAATATTTGTAGTTCAGAGAAGACTTCCTGTCACTTGTTTGTAGAAATATTTGGTAGTTCAGAGAGACTCCCTTCGCTCCTCCGTCACTTGTTGTAGAAATATTTGTAGTTCAGAGAGACTTCCTGTCACTTGTTGTAGAAATATTTGTAGTTCAGAGAGACTTTCCTGTCACTTGTTGTAGAAATATTTGTAGTTCAGAGAGACTTTCCTGTCACTTGTTGTAGAAATATTTGTAGTTCAGAGAACTTTCCTGTCACTTGTTGTAGAAATATTTGTAGTTCAGAGAGACTTTCCTGTCACTTGTAGAAATATTTGTAGTTCAGAGAGACTTTCCTGTCACTTGTTGTAGAAATATTTGTAGTTCAGAGAGACTTTCCTGTCACTTGTTGTAGAAATATTTGTAGTTCAGAGAGACTTTCCTGTCACTTGTTGTAGAAATATTTGTAGTTCAGAGAGACTTTCCTGTCACTTGTTGTAGAAATATTTGTAGTTCAGAGAGACTTTCCTGTCACTTGTTGTAGAAATATTTGTAGTTCAGAGAGACTTTCCTGTCACTTGTTGTAGAAATATTTGTAGTTCAGAGAGACTTTCCTGTCACTTGTTGTAGAAATATTTGTAGTACAGAGAGACTTTCCTGTCACTTGTTGTGAGAAATATTTGTAGTTCAGAGAGACTTTCCTGTCACTTGTTGTAGAAATATTTGTAGTTCAGAGAGACTTTCCTGTCACTTGTTGTAGAAATATTTGTAGTTCAGAGAAACTTTCCTGTCACTTGTTGTAGAAATATTTGTAGTACAGAGAGACTTTCCTGTCACTTGTTGTAGAAATATTTGTAGTTCAGAGAGACTTTCCTGTCACTTGTAGAAATATTTGTAGTTCAGAGAGACTTTCCTGTCACTTGTTGTAGAAATATTTGTGGTACAGAGAGACTTTCCTGTCACTTGTTGTAGAAATATTTGTGGTACAGAGAGACTTTCCTGTCACTTGTTGTAGAAATATTTGTGGTACAGAGAGACTTTCCTGTCACTTGTTGTAGAATTTTGTTGGTACAGAGGAAGAGACTTTCATGTCTCTTGTTTGTGAAAAAATTTGTGGGATGGGTAGACAAGAGACTTTCATTGTCACTTGTTGTAGAAGATATTTGTGGTACATGAAGAGACTTTTTTCCTGTCCACTTGTTGTAGCAAATATATTGTGGTAAAGGAGAAGAGACTTTCATAGTCTTCGCATTGAGTAGTAGAAATATTTGTGTACAGAGAGACTTTCCTTGTCACTATAGTTGTAGAAATGTTTGTGGTACAGAGAGACTTTCTGATAACTTGTCGGTAGAAAAAAGATTGTGGTAACAGAGAGACTTTCTGTCACTTGTTGTAGAATGTCGAAGATTATTTGTCGGTACAGAGAGACTTTCATGCTAATTGTTGTAGTAAATATTGTAGTGTCAAGGAGAGACTATTTCCTGTCACTTGTTGTAGAATATTTGGTGGTACAGGAAGGACTTTCCATGACACCTTGTTGTAGAAAAGAAATTTTTGTAGGTACATGAGAGACTTTCCTGTACTTGTTGTAGAAATTTGTGGGGGTACAGTAGCGACTTTGCTGTCGCACCAGTGTGTGGAATATTATTTGTGGATACGAGGAGGACGTTCCTTTGTCACGGGTTGTCTAGAAAATATGTTGTGGGTACAGAGAGAATTTCCTGTCACTTGTTTGTAGATTTATATTTGTGGATACAGAGAGACTTTCTAGTCAGACTTGATTGGTAGATACAGTTTTTTGTGGGGTACAGAGAGTTTTCTGTACTCTGTATTGGAGAGGTTCCGCACGAGTCTATGGTGTTAATTTAAACTTTCATTGTAGCCGGCAATACTGCAGTTTTCTTTAGAAACATTTCAAAGATGTTAGCATATTATATACATATCCCGGGTGAAATAGATGTTATAAACATAGAAAGGATATGAGCACTGCCTTCAGGATTACTGGCCATGCAATGTAGGTTGCAAGTCACGCCAAAATCAGAGTGGCTGGTGAAGTGCTGATAGGCAGATGGTAAATTAGACAAATGTGCAATCCGCGTTGGGTATTTTTATTGAGGAAGGAACGTTTTTCAGCGCTACACAGTGGCTTATCAGTCCATACAAAGGATGAATGGTGTAAGAACAGGAGGTGTTTGAGGTGTATCTAGGTCCCTTAAAGACTTGAGTCGATTTAGTCAGTCATCATCTTGAAAAGATACAGCATATGTGAGAAGAATGTGACCTTATCATACTGCAGGCAGGAGAGGTGCAGCAGTCGTAGGTGGTATCATATATATGCTCACTGTGAAAGTAGGTCGTGCCAAAGGTTAAGGGTTAAGTGAAGAATACCTGTATTAAGATCCAAGGATGTTGCTGTGTCAGACAGGAATGTGAAAAAGAATACAACATGTCGCCATTGAATTTCCTTAATATACTGTAAGCGCTACTATCTCACGCACATATGCTGTATTCTTTTCAAGATTGATGGACTGACTACCTTGAATCAGACATGAGGGACTAGATTACCTATTTCTCCTGTGTTCACCATTCTCCTTCGTATGGACTGATGAGGACACCTCTGTGGCGAGACGTTTTCCTCACTAAAGTTACTCAAGTGTTGAACATGTGTCTAATTTATAAGCGTGTCGAGTTCTCTTGTATTACGAATTCATTATAATTTTTTCACTAAGGTACTTTGTGAGGAGGTTGATCATGTATGAATACTGATAGACTTTGGGTCTTATGGACTCAGTAAGGCTTTTGACAGGGTCCCACATCAGCGACTATGGAGGATAAATTAAGCATTGGATTAGGAGCGAGAATTTTTTCCTGCGATAGAGGGGGCGATGGTTGACATAATAGCAGCAGGTTGAGAGTTTGCATATAATGGGGAGAAATCAGATGGGGAAGCGGTTCACGTAGCGGTGTTCCACAGGGGTCAGTGTGTTGGGTCCCCCTGCATGATCACAATCTACATAAACGCTAGATGAGTTGTTAGGTAAGACACATATGCAACAGTAGACAACTTTATTCCAGAAACGTTTTTCGCTACACAGTAGGCTCCTTTAAGTCGTATACTGAAAGTGTTGGCAGGAACAGTAAAGATGTGAAGACGATGTTGTATCTGTCCATCATCCCGCTAAAGTCGTTGAATTTGAGGTTGTCAGTCCCTCGCGCTGGAGGAGTTCAGTTCCATAGTCAGGACTATTCTGAAGATCAGCGACTGTTGCGGAGACTTAAATACTGTCGGAGGAAGGAGAGGTGACAGGGTAGTAGTTGTAGTAAGTAGTAGTGTAGTAGTGAGACGGCAAAACTGAGAGGTCATGTCCCTCTCCAGATCCAACCTTCTCACTTGAAAAGCGTGTTCAAGGTGTTTTCCTGTACTCAAGATTTGCCAGTGTTGCAGTGTCTGACAAGATGAACATCAAAAATGGTATACAATACTCGACAGGTTGTGTATAACAAGAGCGACATCGGTCAAGTTTGCGATAGAGCACCATATCAGGCCGTTCGTATTATTCTGACGAGGACAATTTCAGAGCACTCCAGGAAGATGTTGAATAGACTGATGCAGTGGTACGGAGAAGGGGCAGATCGAGTTTAATATTAGACAAAATGCATAGTTGTCTAAAATGATGGACAGGACAATAACCATGCCACATATATTACTAAATAATGGAGATCTTAATATTACGGATTGCGGAAAAGATTTAGGAGTTCTGGTTTCCAGTAATCTGAACAAAGACTAAACAGTTCGCATAAGTGTTCGCAATAAAGCTAATAGATCCTGGCTTCATATCAGAAGCATAATTAATAGGAGTCCTAAGGTTGGTTCTTTCAAACTCTATACATCATTGGATAGGCCTCATTTTAGATTATGCTGCACAGTTTTGGTCTCAGTATTACAGAATGGATATTTATTTTCTGGAAAATGTACAAAGGAGGTTGACAAAGTTGATCACATGTATCAGATAAACCTTACCTATGAGGTTAGACTAAGGGCCTGAAACTGCACTCTCCGTAAAGACGTAGAATTAGGGGGGAATCATATGATTGACGGTGTAAATAAATGGAAAGACAGGAATAAAATTAAAGGGTATGTAAATAGTGTGCTGAAAATCTCTAGCCTAGTCTAGACCTCGCCAGCAATGGTTTTAAGTTGGAAAAATCAGATTCTGGAGAGGATTTGGAAAGTTACTGGTTTGAGGAATAGAGTTGTGGATGTGTGGGAACAAACTCCAAAGTGAACATTAAAAATAGGTATTAAAATACCGACAGATTGTTAGGTAAGACACATATGGCAACAGTTAGGTATCTTATATTTTCGTAACGTTCGCATACCCCCCCCCAGCAGGTAAGGCTTCTTCAGTACGAGTACAGAAAGTTGATGAAGCGAAGTTACTTGGATGACGATGGTATCAGGTCCATCAACTTAAAGTTTATTTGAGGTGGTCAGTGTCCTCCAGTTGGAGAAGAGCATTGCTTTGCCGTTGTCTGAACAATAATGAAGTTGAAGTGACAGAGAATGGGGCCGTGTATATAGTGCCTGGAGGTGAGACGTAGGTCTCGCTTTGGAGTCGGGCAGGTCCCTCTCAAAAACCCGGCCGTTCTCACTAGTCGCGAGGGTTGTGAAGTTGATGGTCAGTGTACCAAGTTACCTTGTGTTGCAGTGTCATTCTGTCGCAGACACTGCAACACAAGGGCTTATCTTGGTACTGACCATCAACTTACGACAACCTCGACTAGTGAGAACGGCTGGGTTTGAGAGGGACCGCCCTCCCAAAGCAACCTACGTCTCACCTTCCTTGGCACTATTTAGGGCCCCAATTCCTGTCACGTCAAAATTCATATTTGTTTCCAGGGGGCGACAACGGGACACATGCTCTTGTCTCAGACTGAGGGACTGCCACTCAAAACTTTAAGGGTGCATGGAACTGCATTACATCGCTTCAAGTATCTTCTGCTTTATAACTTTTCTGTACTCGATGGAAGAAGGACTATGTGTAGTGGCGAAACGTTGCGAAATAAAGATTACCTAACCGTTGCATATGTGGTCTTACCTATCAAACTCCCAGCAAGTAACCGTTATAGAGGCAGAAGTTGTGTAGCTTTAAAAAATAGGTTGGATAAAATTCAATGAGTAGATGTGGTGTGGGGCTTGTGTGAGTTGGATCTGAATAGCTGTGTGCATACCAGGTCGGTTGACCGTGTTACTCCTTAATTCAATGTGACCTGACCTGACTAGGTGGGGTGCATTGGCTTAAGTCGGGTAGGAGACTTGGACCTGACTCGCATGGGCCAGTAGGCCTTCTCGCAGTGTTCCTTGTTACTTAATGCGTCTAAATGTTCTTATTTATGAGATTTATGCTATCTACTCAAGGGGATATAAAACCAACGTAGTAGGGAATTATACAACCCATACAAGGGTTTAACAACAACACAAGGGGCTTAAAAACCTCACAAATTGGAATATACAACCGTACAAGGGGATATAACGACAACACAAGGGGATAAGAACATAAGAACATAAGTAATCGAAGGAACACTGCAGAAGCCTACTGGCCCATGGAGGCCGGTGTACCATTGTCTCCTACTGGTTAAAGCCAATGACCCAACCTAGTCCAGGTCTAAGTAACATTGACTTAAGGGATGAACTCGGCAACCGACATGGTACGCTCAAAGCTATCAGGTCCAACTCACACCACCCATTCTACTCATGTATTATATCCACACTATTTGTAAAGACTACACTCAACGTTCTGGCCTCTATAACTGTACTCGGGAGTTTGTTCACTTCATCTCACAACTTATTAACCAAACCAGTATTTTCTATATCCTTCCTGAATCTGAATTTTCCAACTTAAAACCATGTGTGCGAGGTCGCCTCCTGACGTAGGCTAGATATTTTCAGCAACTCTATGTAATCCCAGTTTATGGTATCTACTGTCTTCCCTATTTTGATGTACACCTCAATCATATCCCCCCTAATTCTACGTCTTTCTATGAGAGTGCAGAGATATCAGGGCACCTTAGGTCTGATCCTCATAGGGAAGGTTTTGATACATGGATCACTTTGTCATCCTCGCCGCTTTCGTTGACATTTTCCAGAGAATTTATATCCATTCTGTTATAGACTCGGGGACTCATTAACTGTGCAGCATAATATAAATGTGGCCTATCATGAGTGATCATAGAGTTGAAGAACAAACATGCAGGTCTTCCTATTATTTATGCTTCTGATTTGAACGCCATGGTTTATTAGCATTTATTGCGTAATAATTCTTGCACTGTGTCTTGGTTTTAGATTACTGCTGTCCAGAACTCCTAAATCTTTTTCGCAATCAGTTAATATTATGAGATCTCATTATTTAGTTTATATGTGGACATGGTTATTGTCCTGTCCAACATTTAGAATACTTTGCATTTGTCTATTAGTAAACGAATCTGCCACTTCTGCCGACCACTGCCATCAGTCTATTAATTCTTCCTGGAGTGCTCGGGGGGTGTGGGGGAACTCATGTCCTGCGTCTGAATGAAATGATCGACGGGCTTTTTGGTGTGTATCAGGCACAACTTGCCGATGTCGCTCTTTAGCCACTCATCTATGTCGTTTATGTAGATTTGTGAACAGCATGGAGGCCAACACTTACCCATGTGGAACACCGCTCGTGACGCTTCCCACTCTGATTTCTCACCATTCTATGAAAACTCTCTGCTGCTATTTGTTCAACATGCTCTATCCAGGAAAATTTTTTCCTCTATTCATGTGCTTTAAGTTTCCTCAATAGTCTCTGATGTGGGGACCGCTGTCAAAGCCTTACTGAAGTCCATATACACAATTTCATTTCATTTTACCATGATCTAACTCCTCAAATACATTAGTGGAAAAAAGTTAAAATTCGTACTGTCAGGAGACGCCCCTTTGTAAAACCTATGCTGTGATCGTTGATATAATTTGATGCTTTCCAAGGTGGCTACGAACGCGCTCGGCAATTATTGATTTCCATACAATTTTTCCCCACTATAGAGGTTAGGCTTATTGGTCTTTACGTGTCGAAGCTTTGGACCTGTCACTGTTTTGAATATAGTACTCAGAGATTTGCAATATTTTCCACTCGTTTCTGGCTATCGGTATGCCTAGTTTGTAGTGATATGTTGAAAGATGAGCCCAAAGGTTGTGGCTATGTCCTCTTTACAATTCCTTAGAACTCATTGCAGACAGTTCATCAGGGCCTGGGGATTTGTTAGGTTTTAATTTATTCAATTTGCCTAGGACGCCATGTCACTTGGTGGCCCTAATCGTGCACAGTTTATTATCGTTCTGTTCTACATAATTATATTACTGGTAATATACATAACACACAAGGGATATTAAAGTCCACTACATGAAGACTAATACATAACAAAGGGGATGTACAACCACACAAGGGGATATACAACCATAAAAGGGGGATATACAACCAACATGGAAAATGACAACACACGCAAGGGGATATACAACCACCAAGGCGGGAATATACAAAAACACAAGGGAATATTACAACCACACACAGGGGGATTAAAACAACACAAAGGATTATACAGCCCACAAGTGGATTACAACCACACTAGGGGATATAGAACCACACAAGAGGTATAATGTTAGGGATAGTACAAATATTACGACTGGTAATACAAGGACTCTTCGGATCAGCTTAATACGATACTTGATTAACAAGTAATGGAACTTAATTTCTATACCACATTCATACCTGTATAAATTAATGTGTATTCTCATTGGAGCACATGCAAACTGCTGCAGCATACGGGCGTCTGCAAAACCTCAGAACAGCATTTAGACATCTAGATATGGACTCATTCAGGAACTGTACATCTGTGCATTAGGGCATATTGTAAATTAACACAGCGCCTAGTTTCGAACCACACTTAGCCAAGCATGTATGGAAATTAGAGGATTGTGCAATGGGTTGACATAACAACACTAGTCCCGATGCTTCGGGGGTATGTCCTACGAGGAGTGGTTAAGGGAAATCGACCTGACGATCTGGAAGACAGGGGAGATAAGGGGTGATTTGATACACCACATATTAAAATACTGAGAGGTATAGACAAGGTGGACGAGACAGGATGCTTCCTGAGTAAGGGGACACGCAACAAAGGGTCACAGTTGGATTTGAAGACTCACATGGCTCACATGGTGTTAGGAAGTATTTCTCAGTACAGTGTATTTCAGTAAGTGGAATAGGCTGGGTAGTGATGTTGTGGAGGTCAGGATCTACACATAGCTTTAAGTAGAGGTTTAGATAAAGCTCACGGAAAAGAGCGAAAAGAGTGACTAAGTAGCTGGCAAGATGAAGAGGGCGGGGCAGGAGGTTATGAATCGACCCCCACATACCACAACTAGAGTGGAGTACAACACTCACACACACATACATACACACAACACACACAACCATCACCGACAACACACACACACACACACACACAACACACACACACACACACACAACATACAACCAACATAGACACCACACTGCACACACAAACCACACACATAACTACACACACACACACACACACACACAACCACAACGCACAACACACACACCACACACACACACACACACACACACTCGCACACACAAACCTTCTGGAGTTCTATGACAAAGTTACAGAAGTGCGACACGAGAGAGAGGGGTGGGTTGATTGCATTTTCTTGGACTGCAAGAAGGCCTTTGACACAGTTCCTCACAAGAGATTAGTGCAGAAACTAGAGGATCAGGCACGTTTAACAGAAAGGGCACTGCAATGGATCAGAGAATACCTGACAGAGAGGCAACCACGAGTCATGGTACGGGATGAGGTATCACAGTGGGCACCTGTGACGTGCGGGGTCCCACAGGGGTCGGCCCTAGGACCAGTGCTATTTCTGGTATATGTGAATGACATGATGGAAGGGATAGACTCAGAGGAGTCCCTGTTCGCAGATGATGTGAAGTTAATAAGGAGAATTAAATCAGATAAGGACCAGGCAGGACTTCAAAGAGACCTGGACAGGTTGGACATGCGGTCCAGCAACTGGCTTCTTGAATTCAACCCTGCCAAATGCAAAGTCATGAAGATCGGAGAAGGGCAAAGAAGACCGCAGACAGAATATAGACTAGGTGGCCAAGGACTGCAAACCTCGCTCAAGGAGAAAGCTCTTGGGGTGGCCATAACACCGAACATGTCTCCGGAGGCACACATCAACCAGATAGCTGCTGCAGCATATGGGCGCCTGGCAAACCTGAGAATAGCGTTCCGATACCTTAGTAAGGAATCGTTCAAGACACTGTACACTGTGTACATTAGGCCCATACTTGAGTATGCAGCTCCAGTTTGGAACCCACACCTGGTCAAACACGTCAAGAAAATAGAGGTATGTCCTACGAAGAAAGGTTGAGGGAAATCGGACTGACGGCATTGGAGGACAGACGGGTCAGGGGAGACATGATAAAGATATATAAAATACTGCGTGGACTAGACAAGGTAGACAGAGACAGGCTGTTCCAGAGAGGGGACACAGAAACAAGGGGTCACAATTGGAAGGGAAGTTAGGAAGTATTTCTTCAGTCATAGAGTCGTCAGGAAGTGGAATAGCCTAGCAAGGGATGTAGTGGAGGCAGGAACCATACATAGCTTTAAGACGAAGTATGGCAAAGCTCAGGAAGCAGAGAGAGAGAGAGAGGACCTAGTAGCAGTTAGTGAAAAGGTGGGGCCAGGAACCGAGTATCGACCCCTGCAACCACAATTAGGTGAGTACAATTAGGTAAGTACACACACACACACACACACACACACATACACTGTTCCCTCTGCCCCCCAAACCCCCACATCACAAACCTCAACACAGCTTCCCCTATTGGCCTCGGACCCCCCCCCCTCATACAAAAAACCCCACCCACACCACAACCCCCCCATAGGGCCCCCACAGGGGTG
>NW_026506071.1:0-15974 GCF_026875155.1 Cherax quadricarinatus
AACCTAACCCAACCTAACCAAACCAAACCTAACCTAACCTAACCTAACCTAACCTAACCTAATCTAACCAAACTAACCTAACCAAACCTAACCTAACCTAACCTAACCTAACCTAATCAAACCTAACCTAACCTAACCTAACCAAACCTAACCTAACCAAACCTAACCAAACCTAACCTAACCTAACCTAACCTAACCAAACCTAACCTAACCTAACCAAACCTAACCAAACCAAACCTAACCTAACCTAACCAAACCTAACCAAACCTAACCTAACCTAACCTAACCTAACCTAACCTAACCAAACCTAACCTAACCTAACCAAAACCCTAACCAAACCTAACCCTAACCTAACCAAACCTAACCTAACCTAACCTAACCTAACCTAACCTAACCTAACCAAACCTAACGTAACCTAACCTAACCTAACCTAACCTAACCTAACCTAACCTAACCTAACCTAACCTAACCTTACCTAACCTAACCTAACCAAACCTAACCTAACCTAACCTAACGTAACCAAACCAAACCTAACCTAACCTAACCAAACCTAACCTAACCAAACCAAACCTAACCTAACCTAACCTAACCAAACCTAACCAAACCTAACCGAACCTAACCTAACCAAATCTAACCTAACCTAACCTAACTGAGACATTTGCCGAAAACGTTTGTGAGAAAAGCCACACAGATGTTGATATTAGTTAGGATTTGGAAATAACTGTCACATCTATAAGGATAAAGAATGAGTTAATACATCTAGTTAATGAAATATACAATGTTAATCCTAAGAGAAATGCACTTCCTGTTTGTGATGAAGACAGTTATACATTTATCTGGGACCGTGTGTTGCACACAACACAACGTGAGTTGCACACAACACAACGTGAGTTGCACACAACACAACGTGTGTTGCACACAACACATTCTCAACACAACATTGACAACCAAACTCAACAGTACAGATAATAATAGGAGTCTGTGGAGACAAAGAACTTTGTCCTTGGAGGCAAAGAGGGGAATGTATGAGAGTATAGTTTTACCAACGCTCTTATATGGGTGTGAAGCATGGGTGATGAATGTTGCAGTGAGGAGAAGGCTGGAGGCAGTGGAGATGTCATGTCTGAGGGCAATGTGTGGTGTGAATATAATGCAGAGAATTCGTAGTTTGGAAGTTAGGAGGAGGTGCGGGATTACCAAAACTGTTGTCCAGAGGGCTGAGGAAGGGTTGTTGAGGTTGGTTCGGACATGTAGAGAGAATGGAGCGAAACAGAATGACTTCAAGAGTGTATCAGTCTGTAGTGGAAGGAAGGCGGGTAGGGGTCGGCCTAGGAAGGGTTGGAGGGAGGGGTAAAGGAGTTTTTGTGTGTGAGGGGGTTGGACTTCCAGCAGGCATGCGTGAGCGTGTTTGATAGGAGTGAATGGAGACAAATGGTTTTTAATACTTGACGTGCTGTTGGAGTGTGAGCAAAGTAACATTTATGAAGGGATTCAGGGAAACCGGCAGGCCGGACTTGAGTCCTGGAGATGGGAAGTACAGTGCCTGCACTCTGAAGGAGGGGTGTTAATGTTGCAGTTTAAAAACTGTAGTGTAAAGCACCCTTCTGGCAAGACAGTGATGGAGTGAATGATGGTGAAAGTTTTTCTTTTTCGGGCCACCCTGCCTTGGTGGGAATCGGCCGGTGTGATAATAATAAAAAATAATATATAAATATATATATATATATATATATATATATATATATATATATATATATATATATATATATATAAATATATATACATTCCGTGGGGGAAATGGAAAATAATTGTTGTTGGGTGAGTGTTGCGTGTTGTAAGGGGTGACTAAAATACTGGGGGAAGGGACTAGTA
This sequence comes from Cherax quadricarinatus, assembly GCF_026875155.1. Taxonomy (NCBI): domain Eukaryota; kingdom Metazoa; phylum Arthropoda; class Malacostraca; order Decapoda; family Parastacidae; genus Cherax; species Cherax quadricarinatus. The sequence goes on from NW_026506071.1 coordinate 1,873, forward strand.
ACTAAGTCTAATTTATAAATTACTAAACGTGAAGAGAAAATAACTTTCGCTTCTTCGTTTCCGGGTCACCTGACTCCACGACAAGCAAAGACTTGACTAAAGTACGTCATCACACTAACGTACGTCATCACACTAAAGTACGTCGGCACACTAAAGTACGTCGGCACACTAAAGTACGTCATCACACTAAAGTACGTCATCACACTAAAGTACGTCGGCACACTAAAGTACGTCATCACACTAAAGCACGTCTGCATACTAAAGTACGTCATCACACTAAAGTACGTCATCACACTAAAGTACGTCATCACACTAAAGCACGTCTGCATACTAAAGTACGTCATCACATTAAAGCACGTCTGCATACTAAAGCACGTCAGCACACTAAAGTACGTCAGCACACTGAAGCACGTCAGCACACTAAAGTACGTCAGCACACTGAAGCACGTCAGCACACTGAAGCACGTCAGCACACTAAAGCACGTCAGCACACTAAAGTACGTCAGCACACTGAAGCACGTCAGCACACTGAAGCACGTCAGCACACTAAAGCACGTCAGCACATTAAAGTACGTCAGCACACTGAAGCACGTCAGCACACTGAAGCACGTCAGCACACTAAAGCACGTCAGCACACTAAAGCACGTCAGCACACTAAAGCACGTCAGCACACTAAAGCACGTCGGCACACTAAAGCACGTCAGCACACTAAAGCACGTCAGCACACTAAAGCACGTCAGCACACTAAAGCACGTCAGCACACTAAAGCACGTCAGCACACTAAAGCACGCCCAGCACACTAAAGCACGTCGGCACACTAAAGCACGTCAGCAAAACTAAAGCACGTCAGCACACTAAAGCACGTCGCACACTAAAGCACGTCAGAAACACTGAAGCACGTCAGCACACTGAAGCACACACACACAAACACACACAACACACAAAACACACACACACAGACACACACAAAACACATAACACACAAACACACACACACACACACACACACACACACACACACACATACACACAAACACACACACACAAACACACACACACGCACACACACACACACATACACACAAACACACACACACACATACACACACACACACACATACACAACACACATACACATACACGCACACACACAACACACACACACGCATACACATACACACATACACACACACACACACACACACACCCACACACACACACACCACCCCAACACACACACACATACACACACACACATACACACACAACAAAATACACACACATACACAGACATACACACACACATACACACACACACACACACACACCACAAAAACACACACACACACACCATACACACATACACACACACATACACACACACATACACACAAAAACATACACACACATACACACATACACACCACATACCCCACACACATACACACGCTTCACTCTGGAGGTCCCAAGGTGGTAATAGCAGTGATGTATAACCCACCACAGAACAGCAGGAGGCCAAGGCAAGATACGACGAGAGCACTAGAGCGATGGTTGACACACTGACTAGAGTGGCCAGAAGAGCTCATGAATGCAGGGCAAAGCTCCTGATCATGGCTGACTTTAAACCACAAGGAGATCGATTGAGAGAACTTGGACCCGAATGGGGCCAAGATACATGGAGGGCTAAGATGATGAGGTGGTACTGGAAAACTTCATATACCAACACGTAAGGGACACTACAAGAGAGAGAGGAGAGGATGAACCAGCAAGGCTGGACTTAGTATTCACCTTGAGTAGTGCAGATATCGAGGAATCACATATGAAAGACCCCTTGGGGCCAGTGACCAATGTGGTTTTAAGCTTCGAATACACAGTAGAGCTACAAGTGGAGGGAGAAGCAGGAAGGCCAGACGAATGAAGCCAGACTACAAGAAAGGGAACTACACAGGAATGAGGAACTTCCTGAACGTGGTTTCAGTGGGACAGAGAACTGGCAGGGAAGCCAGTTAATGAGATGATGGAATATGTAGCAACAAAATGCAAGGAGGCTGAGGAGAGTTTGTACCCAAGGGTAACAGGAATAATGAAAAAGCCAGGATGAGCCCATGGTTTACCCAAAGGTGCAGGGAGGCAAAAACCAAGTGTGCTAGGGAATGGAAGAAATATAGAAGGCAAAGGACCCAGGAGAATAAGGAGAGCAGTCGTAGAGCCAGAAACGAATATGCACAGATAAGAAGGGAGGCCCAAAGACAATATGAAAATGACATAGCACGAAAGCCAAATCTGACCCGAAACTGTTGTACACCACATCGGGGAGGAAAACAAACAAACCGGGTAATCAGGCAAGGGGGGAAGGGGAAACAACAAGAAATGACCGTAAATATGTAGAACCCAAACAAGAGATTCAAAGAAGTTTTCACAGGGGGAGACGAAGGGCTCCAGTAAGACGGAGAGGCGGGGGACACCACCATTGCGGACAAGTGCACACAACCGGGAAAAAGTAAAGAGGCTTTCCCATAGCAAAATACCTCAAAAGGGAATGGGGGCCCGTTAACATCTCCCCATGGGTCCAAGAGGGGGGCAGAGGGGCAAAGTACCCCTAACAACAATTTCAAACATTATCGAAACAGGGAGATTGCCTGAGGCATGGAAGACAGCAAATGTAGTCCCAATCTTTAAAAAAGGAGACAGACATGAAGCATTAAACTACAGACCAGTGTCACTGACATGTATAGTATGCAAAATCATGGAGAAGATTATCAGGAGAAAGTTGGTGGAACACCTAGAAAGGAATGATCTCATCAACAGCAGCCAACATGGTTTCAGACGGAAAATCCTGTGTCACAAACCTACTGGAGTTCTATGACATGGTGACACAGTAAGACAAGAGAGAGAGAGGGTTGGTGGATTGCATATTTGGACTGCAAGAAGGCGTTTGACACAGTTCCACACAAGAGATTGGTGCAAAAACTGGAGGAACCAAGCAGGGATAACAGGGAAGGCACTACAATGGATCAGGGAATACTTGTCAGGAAGACAGCAGCGAGTCATGGTACGTGGCGAGGTGTCAGAGTGGACACCTGTGACCAGCGGGGGGGTCCCACAGGGTCATCTAGGACCAGTGCTATTTCTGGTATTTGTGAACGACATGAGGGAAGGAATAGACTTTGAGGTGTCCCTGTTTTGCAGATGACGTGAAGTTGATGAGAAGAATTCACTCGATCGAAGACCAGGCAGAACTACAAAGGATCTGGACAGGCTGCAGACCTGGTCCAGCAATTGGCTCCTGGAGTTCAATCCCACCAAGTGCAAAGTCATGAAGATTGGGGAAGGGGAAAGAAGACCGCAGACGGAGTACAGTCTAGGGGGCCAGGGGACTACAAACCTCACTCAAGGAAAAAGATCTTGGGGTGAGTATAACACCAGGCACATTTCCTGAAGCACACATCAACCAAATAACTGCTTTCAGCATAGGGCACCTAGCAAACCTCAGAACAGCATTCCGACATAAAAAGGAATCGTTCAGGGGCCCTGTACACCGTGTACGTTAGGCCCATATTGGAGTATGCGGCACCAGTTTTTGGGAAACCCCCACCTAGCCAAGCACGTAAAGAAACTAGAGAAAGTGCAAAAAGGGTTTTCAACAAAAACTAGCCCCAGAGCTAAGAGGTATGTCCTACGAGGAGAGGTTAAGGGAAATCAACCTGACGACACTGAGGACAGGAGAGATAGGGGGGACTGATAACGACAACAAAATACTGGAGGAATTGGGCAAGGTGGACAAAGACAGGATGTTCCAGAGATTGGACACAGTAACCAAAGGGGACACAGTTGGAAGTTGAAGACACAGATGAATCACATGGATGTTAGGAAGTATTTCTTCAGCCACAGAGTAGTCAGTAAGTGGAATAGTTTTGGGAAGCGAATGTAGTGGGGGCAGATCCATACATAGCTTTAAGCAGAGGTATGATAAAGCTCACGTTCAGGAGAGTGACCTAGTAGCGATCAGTGAAGAGGCGGGGGCCCGGAGCTCGGACTCGACCCCCGCAACCTCAACTAGGTGAGTACAACTAGGTGAGTACAACACACACAATACCACACACACACACACACACACACACACACATACACACACACACACCTCACACTCACACACACCACACACACACCACACACACGCACACAGGGGCACACGCACGCACCACCACACCACACACACACACACGCGCGCACCACACGCCACTGTTCAACCCCGAAGGGGTTTACAATGATTATTATTTATAATGTAATGTATTTTCCCTTTTTTCATTTATTTTATTTTGCTTATTTTTGCAAAAATAGCAAATCGAAAAATTTTGATTTATATTATTATTGACTTTTATTTTGTTATTTAGTTTATTTGTTAGGAGTATAAAAAATTGCTCATTAGGCGATTGTCAAACACTGTAATTACGTTTGTCGCCGTTATAGGCCGTTTTCGACTCAGTTTCCACGTAGCTACACGTGATCGGGGGGGGGGTGCCTCCCTCTATGAAGTATCTCGCGGGAGACCGCTTGCTGGGGGGACAGCTTGTCTGTCTGACAGTCTGCGGGGAGACCGCTTGCGGTTTGGGGACAATTGTCTGTCTCTTTTATTCTTTTATTTCTGTAAACTTTGTTCACAAACATTGTATAGACTTTGTGATTTTCGACTTTTACTGGTTGTGTGCACAAGACACTCTGAGTATCTCGGTCCTTAGCTAAGCTTCGCCCAAAAATTTTTGACTTTTCCCTTTTATTGTCACAGTCACAGTTTTTCCATGCTGAACAAAGATTCATTTTTTAATAGAGTTTTGTAACTTTGGAGGACTCAGAGGTCCCTACTTATGCGTTAAATTTATTTCCCAGTTCCTGATTCTGGTCGCTGTCGCTTGATATTGCTTGCTATTGGGTTTAGATTCTTTGTTGAAAGCGACGTTCGGGTTGCCATCGGCAAGAAGTTAGTTTATTGGGGACTTTGTCTTCTTGTTTAAGTTTTTCAGTCTTGAGACATAGCTATCTACTTAGACATTTACAGCCACACACTTGTACATTTTTAATATCTTATTAAATTTTAATGTACCTGAGGGTACTTAAAATTGTAAATGTGTTTTGGGCTTCAGCACAAAAATTTTAAAACTCAAAGTTTATTTCTTTTTGATTCGTAAAAAATTTAAATTTGATAATATACCTTTCTAACAATTTTATAGACCTTTAATAAATTTATTAGTTTTTTGATTTCCTATTTTATAGCCTCCCAGTTGAAATTTCCCTAAAGCACTATTAAAAACCATACTAATTTTTAAGGGAATTGGACAAGGATACACTACTTTTACAAAAACCCAAAAACAGGCTGGATGCTAAAGGGCAGTCCTTTCAGTATTCACGGGAGATCCTAAGCAAATCGCGTTTTTTGTAACAAATGGGGCCCGCCCGGGGTTTCTTTATCCAAAGGGTTTGGAAAAATTTGTCCATTTGACATACAGTGAATCTATGGTCAAACCTCTATACTTTCCTAATCTGAAAACTTTGATTTAGTCTTGTACAAAAACCCAGGTGGATGTATGACGATCTCTGATCCAAGGAAGGGAAATACTGTTATGAGTTCTAGCTTTAAGACAACCAACACAAAATTTCCTATCAAGTTTATAGTTTCCCATAACACTCTCCTAGAAAATTTTCGTGATTATGCCAAAGTGAAAACATTTAAATTGAACCTGATTTTTGTCTGATTAAGTACATTAAAACTTCAGACTGTTGGCAAGTACCCAAAAATTTTGGTTACTTTAAAACAGGAATTAAAAACCGCTGAAACTGTCAGACAAATTAAAGAATTTTGTTTCCTCTCATACAGAATGTCTGATTATGATCATTTTTCAGAAAGCCTAGTGTCACAATTGGGAAGTAGACTCTATTTGAGAAGATGAAAGAGCAACTAGAGCAGAAGTGAGCCTCGTGTCTGAGCCTAGTGTAGCTCAGTTCTCCCCCTTAAAAACCTTCCCTCACTGACACATAGTACAGATAACTGTATATGACACAGCCAATACTAGACAGGTATGATCACCTTTTTTATTTATCCAAACCAATTAACTCCCAGAGCGGTGGCCCAAAGTGTCCACCTAAGGACCGCCCAGACCATTTTTAAATTTCCCCCTACCCCTCCATTACCCACGGTCCTATCTCTCGGGAACAGTTTAAAGGTTTGAACGCCTCTTTATGTTCAGACGCACAAATTGGGGCACAGAGAATTAAACGAAAAAATTTTCCAAAGAGAAACCTATTTTATTTCCCCAGCGAAAATTACTAAAGCTATTCAAAGATTCAACAACCATCCTTGCTCCTGTTGATTAGGGATCAATGTTTTGGGGTTTTAAAATGTTGTTTATGACGCCCGCCCAGGATCATTAACACAAACTCCCCCCCGGGTAACAACCTATCGGGAAAAAACAACGACTTTTAAATTTCTAACCATGATGATTAATAAAGGGATCAGTTTGTTGATCAGCACGGAAAGACGAGAGAATACAGTTCTGGAGGGGAAGAAAAGGTTTCCGATAATTGTTACTATTATAAAAGGGTGTACGAGGGAGAAAAAACATGTAAGTTGTCGGGATAGGTTTCCAACACATTAAGCATCTCGTTGTGTACCAGTTCATTTCGTGAACAAGCCTTTAAATTTTTTGCTCAAAAAGGCCCCCATAGGGGACTTTTGGGTCAAGAAGACACTCGTAAACGGGCAAAACTTTTTACTTGGGCCAAAGATAAGGGAAAACAGTAGCTATCATTTCGACGTTGCCAGGTGTCAAGTACAGGCAAGCCAGCGCACACACCTCCCCCTGCACCTCTCTTTCCTATCACCGGCATGGTGAACCTTTCTCACCGTTTTATATTGTTGTGTTGGTCCTTTGCCTAAAACCCAAACAGGAAACCAATACTTATTTACTATTATGGACGCTGCAAAAACGCTATCCCAAATTTATTCCAGAAAAAATTAAAATCTCGGCTATTGTGAAGCGTTGATGAAATTTTTCTCCCGGGTTTTGGATTCCCACAGAGATACATCAGACAGGATCTAACTTCACTTCTAAATCTTCGAGAAGCATTATCCCACCTAGAATAAATCTGTACTTTCAACCATTATATCCACACCCCCAAAAGGGTGCCTAAGAATTCATCAACACTAAGTCAGATGAGACTTAGGGAACATTTTTCTAGAACGGGGATGGGGTATACCTTTTCTTCTGTTCGTATGAAAAATGACAAGAAAGTCTGGGATTTAGTCCGTTTGAACTAATATTGGGACCCCAAGTCCCTGGTCCTCCGCAGTGTTAAAAGACGTGTGGACGGGAAAACAATCCATATTGATACTTCACCTTCATTAATCAGCAACTTTTTACAGCCGCTAAGAGCTAGCTTCGAAAAAACCTATTTCCCCCCAAGCAGAAGAAGCAACATTATACAAGCGTGCTGTCCTCTTTCTTTTAAAGCAGAATAAGGGATGCTCAAATTTAGTACCAGGTCATGCTCACAACCAGGTAGGGGGTCCCCTAAAAGTAGTGAAAAAGTTACGACGAAAATTATTTGGTACGTACCCCCGGGGAAAAAGAAATCTAATCATTTTACCATTTAAACCAAACCAAAGGGCATACTACCTAGTCCCTACCTACACTTTATTCTTCCTAGGACAGAGAAAAAACGTCAGTCTACCTGACATTTCCAAAGGGGTATAGAGGTTCTTTAAAAATTCGGGACTCACAGTCCTAGACTTTTTCTTAAAACCCTTGGGATTGATAAAGCTGGATATTAAAAACATGATTTGCTTTTCCCGAATTGTTGGGTGATTCCTAAATTTTTAAATCTGGTTACAGACTTGATGTACGGGGAGCACACCCTTTAAGAAATCACCTATAGGATGGTCCAACAAAGCAAAAAGCTTGAGAGAAGATTTATTTTCTGTTTTCCACGGACTTTTGCCAGTAAAAGTCCATGGGCATCCCCCTGTTTTTTTGGGCCCAAAACCCTACGGGTTTCATTGTGCAGATTACAGGAAAGAAAACTCTTCACCTTCCTATGGTTATCCCAAACCCCGCATTGATGATTTATTGATCGTGTTCAGGAGCCCATTTGTCAGCCTTTAGATCCTTACGGGGCTATTATCAAGTCCCGCTTACTGAACTTCAAGAAAATCTGCTTTTACTGAAAGAGGGATTGTTTAACACCCGTCACCCCCTTCGGCCTAGAAACGCGCTTTTTCATTCCAAGTATAATGAACGATTTTGACCACACTTAGAAGGAGTAGAAGCCACCTTGAGACTTTGTGGGTACATGACCCCAGTGGGAACAGCACTTTACCTTCTCCAGACATTTTTTGAGAGACTGGCGCACTACAAATTCACGTTTTAAATTACTAATGTATTTTGGCAACCAAAAACCACCTGGCTTTTGGGATCGGCCAAAGGGGGGTTGCTCCATTGAGGCTAAGGGGTTTGTGCAATTTCAATTTTTTCCTCCACAGGATAGGAAAGGATACGAGATTCCTGGATGGGAGATATTTTCGCAGGGTTTCCCCAAACTTTTTTCAGATTGCACTCCTCTCATGAGCTACATAGCAAAAACAGTTCACCTGGACAAGATTGTTCAGACTCGTTCAAAGGTTTTAAAAGGGTTGCAACCTCTGCTCCTGTGTTGAAGAGTCCCCAATTTCAATTTCCCTCTTTTACATATAGATCGAGTGGCTACAGGGGTGCTGGCGCTCCAACAGTCAACCCACGATATTCTCCATCCTAATTTACTATTTATCAACTTAAACGACCAGAAAATTATGCCACATTGAAAAGAGGCTCTAGCTCTTTTGGTGTCTGGGAAAATTTGACGTATTTGGGCACCCTTTTCCCCATTTAAAATTAACGTTTTTTTTCGACCACAAAACCCTCACCTACATAAAAACCATGAAAAGTAAAAATCAGGATCATGAGGGGGGCCCCCAGAACCAACCTTATTCTATTAGTAAAAACACATAAGTGGGCATTATAATGTAATTTCTGATGCCGTCCCCGTCCTTAAAAATTACATTACATTAAATTAACGTAATTTATGCCCAAATACTTTTGTTTTGCTTTTTCAAATTGATAAAATAACTTAACCCCCCCCCCCATATTAACTATATATTCCATGCATGTCAATTATTAAATTTTTTTTAAACACATAATGTTGGTAAAAGGGGAAAAAGCTGAAGTTGGTGGGTATGTGGGGCGGGTGATGTACTGCGTGACCAACACTGTCCTCCCAACCCCCCCCCCCCCCACACACACCTTAAAAGGGTTTTCATACTCAGATGTTCAAACTGCCCTCGCATTCCCAAAACCCCCTTAAGAGGGAATGCAGTCTCCTCTACTATATCGACCCAAAGTGCCCTCCTTTTTCAGCGCTAACCTTCTCTAACACTGATGTATATAACCCCGATATGCAGAAATACGATACTGTGTACGCCCTTTTAGGGGCAATCCTAGTGACGGACGCTGTGAAATTGTAGAAGTGCTTGGGACAAAAAGACTCATTAATATTTATTGACATGAGTAACCAGAAAAAGGATAGACATTCATGAAAATCCAGTGCACCCTCTGTCGTTTGGGGGGTGTTGCAAACCCCGAATGGGGGTTTCAAAGATTATTAAATATGTAATGTAAAAACCTTTCATTTTTTTTTATATGCTTTTAATTGCGATAAAAGCTAAATCGTAAATTAAGAATTTTTTTTTTTATTTTTGACTTTTATATGTTATTTCTTATGTTGTTAGGGTTATATAAAAATGTGCTCATTAGGCTGATTGTCAAACTACTGTAATTACGCTTTTCGCTCGTTATACCCGGCTTCTGACTGCGTTGTCCACGTAGCATCACTGATCGAGGGGGGGTGTCCTCACCCTAGTGAATAGTCAGCGCTGGGGACTCGCTTGCTGGTTGGGCACTTTTTCTGTCTCTCTGCTGGGGACTCGCTGCTGGTTGGGGCAATTTGTCTTCCATTTTTCTTGTTAGTTCTGTAGAACTTTTTTTCACAAACATTTTAAGACTTTTTTATTTTTTTGACGTTGTACTGAGTTGTGTGTCACATAGACCCTGAGTATCTCAGGGCCTTAGCTATAGCTTCTGACCAATTTTTTACTGGTTCCTGTGTATTGTCCAAAAACACAGTTTTTTTTATCGAACGAAGGGTTCATTTTTTTAGGGGTTTTTAACTTGTGGAGGGTCTGCAGATGGCCCTACTTAGTGTCGTTATATTATTTTTCCCCGTTCCTATTCTGTGTCGCTGCGCTTGATATTGCATTGCATTTGGGCTTCATTCTTGTTTTTCAAGCAACGTTTTGGGGTTTCCAGTCGGCAAAAGTTTATTTATTTGAACTTGCACACTTTTTTTAAGTCTTTTTCGAGTCTTTAGACATAGCTACTACTTAAGAGCACTTACATGCATCACACACTTTACAATTTTTAAACTTATTAAAGTTAATGTACCGACGGGACTTAAGAATTTTAAATGTGATATGTCTTTCAGCACAAAAATATTGAACCGAGAGATTGTTTCTTTTGATTGCGTAATAATTTAATTTGAAATATACCTCTAGACAACTTATAGACTTAAAAAATTTATTAGATTTTTTATTTCTCTATTATACCACCATTGTAATCCAAAGCACTATTGAACCAACGAATTTAATGGGTAATTGGACAAGGGTCCGACTACTTTTACAAAACCCATAACGGCTGGGTGCTAGAAGGGCATTCCTTTCTAGATTTTACGGGGAAACTCTAAGCTTTTAGAATCGCGTTTTTTTTAACACGCACACACACAAGCGCACACCACACACGCACACACCACACCCACACACACACACAACACACACACACAACACACACCACACACACAACAACAACAACAGGCCCAGGTCTAATCACATTCCTAACAAAATGGTAACTAACACCCAACACACACACACCACACACACAAAAACCCACACAACACACACAACAACACCCCACACACAGAAAGCAGTAGGGGTCCAAAACAAGCAGGGGGGGGGGCACCCCAAGTGCGGATGAGGTACATATAACCAAGGGGAGGTGAAAAGCTCCCATGCGACTTTACCCTCAAAGGGGGTGGGACCAACAACATCCTCCATGGGGCCTTAAAGAGGGAGGGAAAAAACATTGTTTAAAACCCTTAAAAAAAGATCTTCAACACATTTGAAACGGGGAACTCCCCGAGGGATGGGAAAAGCAAAAGTATCCAATTTTTTTAAAAAAGGGGGAACAACATAGGGACTAAACTACAGACCGTAACACTAACGGAATATGCAAGTCAGGAGAAATCTCAGGAGGGGAGTGGTGGGGCACCTGAAAAAAAACAAGTGTATAATTGACAACCAGCACGGTTTCAGGGAAGGAAAATCCTGTGTCACAAACCTACTAGAGTTTTATGACAAGGTGACAAGAAGTAAGACAAGAGAGAGAGGGTGGATCGACTGCATCTTTTTGGACTGCAAGAAGGCCTTCGACACAGTTCCTCACAAGAGGTTACTGCAAAAGCTAGAGGATCAGGCACACATAACAGGAAAGGCACTGCAATGGATCAGAGAATACCTGACAGGGAGGCAACAACGAGTCATGGTACGTGACGAGGTGTCAGAGTGGGCGCCTGTGACAAGCGGGTTTCCACAGGGTCAGTCCTAGGACCTGTGCTGTTATCTTGTATATGTGAACGACATAACGGAAGGGATAGACTCAGAAGTGTCCTTGTTTGTGGACGATGTGAAGTTAATGAGAAGAATCAAATCGGATGAGGATCAGGCAGGACTACAAAAGAGACCTGGACAGGCTACAAGCCTGGTCCAGCAACTGCTCCTTGAGTTTAACCCTGCCAAATGCAAAGTCATGAAGATTGGGGAAGGGCAAAGAAGACCGCAGACACAATATAGTTTAGATGGCCAAAGTCTGCAAACCTCACTCAAGGAAAAAGATCTGGGGGTGAGTATAACACCGAGCATATCTCCCGAGGCGCACATCAATCAGATAACTGCTGCAGCATACGGGCGCCTGGCAAACCTACGGATAGCGTTCCGATACCTCAGTAAGGATTCGTTCAAGACTCTGTATACCATTTACGTCAGGCCCATACTGGAGTATGCAGCACTAGTTTGGAATCCACACCTATCAAGCACGTCAAGAAATTAGAGAAAGTGCAAAGTTTTTGCAACAAGACTAATCCCAGAGCTACGGGGATTGTCCTACGAAGAAAGGTTGAGGGAAATCGGCCTGACGACACTGGAGGCCAGTAGGGTCAGGGGAGACATGATAACGACATATAAAATACTGCACGGAATAGACAAGGTGGACAAAGACGGGATGTTCCAGAGATGGGACACAGACACAAGAGGTCACAATTGGAAGTTGAAGATTCAGATGAATCAAAGGATGTTAGGAAGTATTTCTTCAGTCATATAGTAGTCAAGCCGTGGAATAGCCTAGAAAGTGAAGTAGTGGAGGTGGGAACCATACATAGTTTTAAGGCGAGGTATAAATAAAGCTTATGGAGCAGGAAGAAGGACCTATGGCAATCAGTGAAGAGGCGGGGCCAGGAGCTGGGGAATCGACCCTGCAACCACAAATAGGGGGAGTGCACTCACACACACACTCACACACACACCACACACCTCACACACACACACACACCTCACACTCACACACCCCACCACACTCACCAACACTCCCCACACACACACACACACACACACACACACACACACACACACACACACACACACACAACACACTCACACACTCACACAATCACACACACACACGCACACGCACACACCACACACGCGCAACACACGCACCACACGCACACCCCGCCAACCGCACACACGCACCGCACACACGCACACGCACGCACACACGCACACGCACACACCCGCGCACAACACACCGCACACACACACACGCACACACACATGCACGCACACCCCACACAACACCACACACACACAATACACACCACACACACACACCCATACACACACAAAACACACACACACACACATACAAAACACACACACAACAACAACAACAGGCCTAGTTTTCTAATCGACATGTGCCTAGGAACAAAATGGTAACACGCACACACACACCACACGCACACACACACACATACCACACACACACACACACACATACAACACACACAAACACACCTCACACACACACACACACACACACACGCATGCACATACAACAGGCCTAGTGTCTAATCGACATGTGCCTAGGACCAAATGGTAACTAACTAACAAAAACAACTGCTGCGAGACAAAACTAAAAGAGAAAACAGCTGACAATGACATGACTACAGACCAGACCCAAGTAACTGCGGCAGTAGTGATACGTGAGGCGTGGCCAGAGATGCCCGCCAGCCAGCCAAGAGGAGCCTTGACGCGAGTGTGTGTGTGGCCAACATAGTCTGGCCAGTCGGGGTGAGACACTACGGGCTGGTCAGGCTGTGAGACACTACAACTGGCGAGTTAAAGGAACAAGCAGCCTTGGAGAACAAACAGCCTGGGGAGGAGAACAAACCGCCTGGGAGGAGAACAAACAGCCTGGAGAGGAGAACAAAAAGCCTGGGAGGTGAAACGCAGCCTGGGGAGGTGAACAAGCAGCCTGGGGGAAACAAGCAGCCGAGAGGAAAAACAAGCACCTGGGGAGGAGAACAAGCAGCCTGGGGAGTGAACAAGCAGCCTGAGAGGAGAACAAACACCGGAGAGAAAAACAAGCAGCCGGGGAGAGAACAAGCACCTGGGGGGGGGAACAAAACGCCTGGGGAAGAACAAGCAGCCTGGGAGAACAACAAGCATCCTGGGAGGAGAAAAAGTGTCAGTGACTCGCATATTTTTAAAATGCTAGCCGTGGCCACAGACAAATTTAAAACAAAAAAGTACTCAACTGGTGTAATAAGTCTTACAATATGTCAATTTAATTGTGGGCAAAAACTTTTTTAAATTTTACGTTTTCTCTGATTCTAGCTTTAACGCACAAGACTTG
>NW_026506072.1:0-15208 GCF_026875155.1 Cherax quadricarinatus
ATGCGTTAATGTTTCAAATTCATCATTTCCCTTTGTATTTTTTTATGCTCATAATATTTCATGAAAAAAATTTTTTTTGTTTTAATACTTCGGGGTGTCAGGAACGGATTAATGAATTTACATTTTTTTCTTTGGGAAAATTGATTCGAAAATCACCATTTGATAATCGACCGGGCTTCCAGGAAGGGATTCCGTCGAAATCGAGGCCACTGATTAAAAAGACGGGTAGGGTTGCATGCATTGCTTTCATTGAGTAAATGAGTATTCTTTTAGGTGTGTTTTTTAAAAAAATAACAAAGTTAATTGGTCCTAGTTTAACATTTATGTGATAAATTGGATAACTTTTTGGGATATACAATTTGGGGTTCAGTTTTCATTTTATTTGGTTTTGAGTGAGTAAGTGAACTTTGAGAAAACTTGAATTTATAAACGGGTAGTGTTTTTTTTTTAATTTACGGTAATGAATTCCAATTTTTGGCCTTTTTTTGCATTGATTTTTTTTGCATAGGCGTGAGAGGGACACGAGGACAAAAAGAGTGATCTGTCCTTTGGTTTAGGTCATATTTTCGTTGATTTTGGGAAAGGGAATTTTTGGGTGGTTAATACGAGTTAAGTTTCATGTATGTAAAGGTAATAATAATAGGATTTTTTTGTAGGTGGTGGGTTTGATGTTTTAAAATTTCGGGGAGTGGTTGCCTGAGTGAAAATTGTTATATCAAACTGCCCTTTTGTTGGGTAATTAGGGCTGAGAGGGTTAATTGTTTTGACCCCATCAAAAATTTCCCATGGGTAATAGGTAAAAAGAGATGAAAAAGGGGCCCAAAGGGCTGACTGGGGAACACAGTACCGTATCTTCTAGTATGCTTACAGCTGGGAAAATTTTCTTAGAAATTTTTTGTATATGTGTATAAAAATTTGAGTCTATTATTGAGGTGGATTCCTAAAAATTTTTCCCCCTCTGTTACTTTGTTGGGTGATCCGTTTATCTTATGTAAGAGGTACATCGTACTCTTTACCAAACGAAAAAAGGGGGGTTTTGTCAATGTTAGTGTAAGTTTGTTAGTCCTCTCCAGGTAGTTTTTTCTGTAATTCGGGTTTACAGTATGGCAGGGGATGGGCCAGGGAGGAGACGTATGAGTGCACTCAAAAAGTGTGGGTTAGAAAATTTGCGAAGCTTTGGTAGGTCATTTATTATAAAAAAAGAAGGGGGCCAAGGACATTTCCCGTGGAACCCCAAACGTAATTGGTTGTGGGGAAGAGTTTCCCCTTTTTGCGTACACTTTGGTTTCTTTTGCTGAGGAAACTTGAGGTAGTTGAGGGAGTGCCCTCTAATGCCATAGATGCATTTTACGTGGACAAGTCATGGTCAACTGTATCAAAAGCTTACGTAATCAATGAAGACCCCCCAGGGGTTTTTTTTTTTTTCTCTTTTTCGTGTAATTTTCTAGCATGTGTTAATGCATCATTATTATTTTTATTACCCTAATAAAAATTGGCGGGGGTTTAGAATGTTTTGGGAGATGGGGGTAGGATAGATTCTTTATGAATTAATTTTTTCGAAGATTTTTGAGAGAGGGTGTAAATTGGATATTGGCCTAAGTTATTCAACCTGTTTGGTCCCCTCCTTTAGATCGGGGTGCCCCTTGCATTTTTGAACTGTGGGAAGGGGGATTAAAGGGTTTTGTAAAAGTTTGCAAGATTGTGTAGAATTGTGACCTTTTTTTATAAAAAGGGGTTAAGGTTTAAACTCCTGCCTTGTTTTTTCAGTGCGTTGATATAAGGGAATTCGTAGGGGTTAGGGGACAGGAACAGTGTTTTCGGGTTTGCCAGTGTGGTATCATTGGGGGGTATCTGAGCTTGGATTTTATTGGAAAGGGTTTTGACCTTAGTGGAGAAGAAATCATTGATCTTTTTGCTGTTTCGTTGGGGGGAGTTGGGGGTTCACGTTTTTGCTAATTTTTTTTCGCTATGTCGTGATTCTTTTTTTTTCCCAAATTTCTGATAGGGTTTTCCAGGTTTTTTTTAATCAAAATCTAAGTTGGAAAATTCTGTTCTCAAAACAATTTTTTCCCCTTTCTTACAGGGTGGTTAGGATTGACGAGTAACGTTTTTTTTTGGTCCCGGGTTTGACCCATCTGTACGTTTTTCATTTTGGGTGTTTTGTATTTATGGATTTGAGAATGCTGGGGTTTACCGGGGACTGTTCATCTCTTACTTCATCTTTTATTTTTTTTGGGGCAGTGCTGTTATAAAGGTTTTGGTTTTTTAGAAAATTTTTAAAACATTCGCAATACTGTATAATTTCTAGCTCAGTGTCCATCAATGTTTGTTACGCTGTTTGAAGTTTTTTATGGTGCCTCATTGTGAAGTCTGAAGGTGACTTAGTAGTGTCTTGGGGGTATTTTACCAAGATTGTTAGGGGAAAAGTGGGGTAGGGGTCTGGGGGTATTACGTAATTTATCCCTTTTTTTTTTAAAGGGGGATAGGGTTTTGGTCCAATGTGGTTTCAAGTAGGGAAAACACAGTCCCGAAACCTTGTGGGTTTTGTTACTTTGGTAAACATGCAGTTACTCTTGTTTTTTGTGTTTTCAGAAACATGTGGCCGGGTCTTGCAGGAAAATTTATACAAAATCACCTGAGAGTAGTAATATTTTGTTCAGCTGCATCATTTCATACTTCCTAGTTTTGACAAAATGCAATGTTTGATTGGGGAAACTCTGTAATGTTTCACTTAGAGGTTTTTGTAGGTTTTTGTTTTGAATTTACTATTAAATTCCCCATGTTCATCCCTTGGCAAGTATTATGAACATCAGTTGGTCTGAGTAGAAATAGCATCCCCCCCCCCTTGTTTTCTGGCCTACATTTGGGAATGGTTTGGGGGTAACCGGGAATGGCATAGACATCGAGTATCGGGCTTTACCAGGTTTTTAGTTAGAAAGATGGGCTATTGGGATGCAAGGAATTTATAATGCTAGGGAGGGCACAAAAGCTTGCTTAAAGATCTGATATTGTAGTTAAAATAGTTTTTTTGTTGTTGGGTCTGAGAATCCTTTGATTTTGTGCGTGTATTAATTTCAGTAACTGTTTTGAAACATTTAAGTCTTAAATAAAGGGGGTATAGGACAAGCTTTTTAATCATAAGATTTTTAGTAAAACTATAGTTTGAATTAAGTAAAAAATAAAATAAATATTCTAAAGCAAAAAAAATAGCACCTGAATTATTTTAAAAAATGTAAAAAAAATGAGCTAAGGGAGTTTTTTAAGCTAAAATAAAGGAGACAAAATAAAAGGGGCTAAAATAATTTGTGGTGAACAAATAAAGTGATGATAAATAATGGGGGCTTGGGAATTATAGTAAGGGATACTTTTAAAGTAATTCTTCAAAATTAGAATTAAATAAAAATTTAATATAAAAAGACTAATATATTTTTGGTAACAAAAAAGTGGTAATCAAATAAATTCTTTTGGGGTAAATGGCAAAAAAGTGGGAAATTTTTAACTTTTGCACCTGAGAAAAACAATTGATTATTTTAACAATTGTGAATATATGACTAAGGTAGTTTTATAAAGCTAAAAAAAAAGGAAAAAAAAATAAATAAGGGTACAATTTAAATAATGGTAAACAAATTTTAAAAGGACAGATAGTCATATGAAAAAATATTGGTTTAGGAGTAAACTGATTTTAAATTAAATAAATTTTCTTTTGCACAATAAAAAGTAAAAAAAAAAAAAAGGGATTGGGGAAAACTGCAAAAGAAGTTTTTTTTACTTGCAAAAAAATAATTGGAATATACACTAATTGCACACACAATAAAAAGTGCTAAAAAAAACAAGTATGTAAACAAAATTAAATGACAGGGGAAAAATGAAAAATATAAAATTTTATAAAAATTTTCTTTTTAAATAAAAATGAGCAATAAAGCAGTAAGAAAAATTAAAAAATATTGAGTATTTTGCATTAGCTTTTTATGAAAAAAATAATAAAAAAAAATATGCCAAAAAAGAAGGTCACATATGCACCACCCTATATAGTATTAAGGGCACTTATCTAATCTGTTACAGAAATTCCCCTTTTCTAAGGAATAAGAAAGGTTTCGTTTGAATAGAAAAATTTGTTGTCCTGTTGATGTTTTTCCTTACTAGTATTTTTTCCCATCTCGCGTGAAACACTGATGTATTTGTTTTCCGTTTAATTTTCTCAGCCTAACAAAAGGTTTGACATTTCTGTTAACACTTATTTAGTACACTCCATTTTTTTTATTGTAATTTCTGATTTAATTAGGGCCTTTTTTTATCGATGAAGAAGTCTGATCATTATACGGTTTACTTCCTGGTTTTCCTAAAAAAACGTGTTTTTTGATTTCATTGTTTTGCACGTGACTTGTACTGGTCCTGTATTATCCGACACAGTTTTTTTGCACTGGGGCTTGTGTATGTCCCTGGGAAAGTGTGGACTGTTTATTATAACCATCAACAACTTTTCTTGTTCATTTTCGTCTTGGAAATCAAGGATTCATTTTTGTCGAGTGTGCAATTTCTATTCCAGTCCTTGATTGCTTCTTCAACCTTTATATTATTGTATTATTTGTTCGGGGTGACTGGTATAGCCTTTCAGATATTTTCTTGTCAACACTTTTCCCATGTAAACTTCTCTTCAGGTTTTTGGGTCTTTTCTCGAGGGGGTTTTCTTGGATTCCTCGCTCAGTGTTGCTTTTATACTTTGTTTTTTTTAGGGCAACATTAGTCCCCCTTTATATTGGGCAGAATAATCGTACCCGAGTAACAGGGGGAACCTTTGAAGGGGGTGGAGTTGGAGGGGGGGTCAGCCATTTTTGTTTTTTGTTGTTCCCTGGGGGGCGGGGTGGGGGGTTGATGATACCCGCGTCCTGCTGGAACATTGAGTTTTTAGGGTCCTTGCTGTTATTCTTTTATTACTGATGTTGTTTCTTTCTGCGATAAAACCCATTATAGTATCACTAAGTAAAACGTGTAGCAAAGGAGAAGGCTTGTTTTTTTCGGAGCTTGGTTAAGTGGTTTTTCTGGCAGCGGAGGCAGGTTTGGGGTTTGCAGGGCTGTCTTCCTTAATCTTCTATTTTTTTTCAAATTTGGGTTACATTTTTATATTCTTGGGTCATTTTTTGGTCACGTGGGGTTTATGTAGTTGAACTTTTTACTTTGGGCCCTCACAAGTTTTTATGAGTGATGTTTTTGAGGAAGAAGACGTAGATGCCGCTGCTGCCTTGCCGCTTCTTTATATATAATTATATAATATATAATATATATATATATATATAATATTTTTTATAAATATAATCTTTGTTCAACACACCGCCACCCCCATATCCCCACCCAAGGGAGGTGGCCCCCCAAAAAAAAAAAAAAAAAGTTTCTCTTTTAAAATTTTGTAATTTATCGGGGAAGGGGTTACTAGCCCTTCTCCCCATTAATAATATACTATTATATATACAAATTTATATTATATATATATAAGTGGACCCCCGCATAGCGAACCCCTTGCATAGCGAACAATCCCATAGCGAACGTTTTTTTCGCAAAATTTTTTTCCCCGCATAGGGACAAAAACCCGCTCACGAACTTCCCGAGACGCGCCCAAATGTGGCCCTCAGCCAGCCCACATGTGCCCCCCGTCCCCATTTTTTTACCAGCTAGCCTCCCGGGGTAACATTAAAGCATACACTCGGAAAATTTCGTATTTTACAGTGTTTTCGGTCTTTTTTGGGGAAAATAAGTGACCATGGGCCCCAAGAAAGCTTCTAGTCCAAACCCTACCCCCAAAAGGGGTAAGAATACCCTTTGAAATTAAAAAAGAGATCTTTGTAATATGAAAGGGAGTACGTATCACCGACCTGGCGGGTTGTACAAAAAACCAAAAATAAACCTCCTTCTATTTGGGCAAGAAAACGGCAAAAAGGGAAGCTTTTGTGCCAAAGGTTTAACTTGTTTTCAAAAAAAAAAGATCGAAAGTGATGGAAGATGTTAGAGACCTTTTTGGGTGGGGAAAAAATGAAAAAAGCTAGCAGGAGATAGCGTCCTCAAGCGATCATATGTGAAAAGGCTGGGAATTGCATGACGATTTAATTAAAAAAATGCCTGAAACTATGATGATGTAGTAAATTTTAAGCCCCAATTTTGGTTTGGAGATTTAAAAGCTAGTGCATCCATAGTGGATACGCATGGTGAGGCGCCATTGGGACCACAAAGCGGCTGAAAAATATGTGAGAATTCAAGGAGACTAAAACAAAGGGACGAACCTGAACATTTTAATTGTGTGAAACGGGCCTGTTCTGGAAGAAAATGCCAAGCAGGACACTTTACTCAGGGGGAAAAGGGCACTCCCGGCATAACCTATGAAAAACAGGCTTACTTTTTTGTGTGTGCCAAGCTAGTGGTGATTGAAAGTTAAGCCTTTTTTTGTAAACCTGAAAAACCCCCGAGCGTTCAGGCAAAAAATGTCCTCAAGAAATTTGTGTGTGCTTGAGGGGAAACAAAGGCATGGTACTAGGGAAATTTTCAAAAACGATTACACCATGCATTTTTCCCCCAATGTGAAAATACCTAACTGAAAAGAAATTAGACCTTAATCCTCCGGGTTAACAATCCCCTGGGGATTCACAAGTGGCAGAGCGACTTTTTGGGGGCTAGCTTCATTAAAAGGAAGTTTTTGCCCCCTAATCCCCCTCCTCTCCTGAGGGGGCCCCTGACCCCCAGTCCATTTCCAACTTTAAAAACTGACACAAAACTCGTTTCAAAAATGCTTTGAATGACCACAGACACTGGATTTACCTAAAAAGTTTTTGGGAAATCACTTTAAAAAACCTCAGTTTGTAAACCTTTTAGGAAGCTTGGGGGGGAGTACTAAGAGAACCTTGAACTCTGCTTGAAAAAACTTTTGGCCAGAATGTTAACAAAAAGGGGTTTTGAAGGGTTTTAGGCTAACCCTGAAGGGGTAGTATACCAGTGAGGAAACAATTTTGGAATGGGGAAGGTCCCTTGGGGTTGGGGGTTTAGTGGGGAGGATGTGGAAGAGTTGGTGGAGGAGAAATGAAGAACTAACCACTGATAGGTGATAGATCATCTTCAAGAGCAAGAGGCCAGACCTGGGAAACTGGTTCAAAGGAGGGGAGAGAGAAATTGAAGGAATTGCCTACTTCAAAGTTTAAAGGGGAAATGTGTGCAAAATGGCTTGAAGTGCAAACCTTTTTTGATGAAAATCACCCTCACACAGCTATTGCAAGCCGTGCTGGTGACTGTTACAATGACACTGTTGTGAACCACTTTAGACAAATCAAAAAAGGAACGAGGGGTACAGGCCACTCTGGACAGATATTGTGCGAAAGAATCCATGACTCTGAAGCTGGTCCTAGTGGCATTAAAAGAAGAAGGGAAGTAACCCCAGAAAAGGACTTGCCTCCTCAAGTCTTAATGGAAGGGATTCCCCTTCTAAACACTAACACTCTCTCTTCCCCTCCTCCCTCCCATCAATCATCACCAGATCTTCAATAAAAGTAATGTCATGTAATTGTGCATGCCTTTTTCAGTTTGTGTGTACTAAAATTAACATTTTTTGTGGTAAAAAAATTTTTTTTTTATACTTTTGGGTGTCTTGCACGGATTAATTTATTTCCCTTATTTCTTTTGGGGAAAAAATTTAAATTTGCATAGCAAACATTTCGCATAACGACCAGCCCTCATGCACGGGTTAAGTTCGCTATGCGGGGGTCCACTGTATAAGTGGGAGACGACCGACTTTTTGAAAAATATTTTATAATATATATATAAATATATATATATATATATATATAAAATATATAAATTATATATATAAATAATATATATACATGTAATATATATATATATATATAATATATATATATATATATATAAAATATATATAATATATAAATATATATATATAAATATATATATATATTTTATATATATATATATAGTAAAATATATATATATATATATATAAAATATAATATATATATATATATATAATATATATATATATATTTTATATATATATATATATATATATATATATATAATGTGCAAAACAACCACTCTGAAAGAACAGAGAAATTTTCCCAAAAGCTTTCTTGACTACTCACATTATATGTGAGTAGTCACGAAAGCGCTTGAATTTCCTATTCTTTTAGAGTGGTTGTTTTACATATCTGAAATCACCTGTTTACTGTGATCTTATTGCATATATATATATATATATATATATATATATATATATATATATAAATATATATATAATAACAGTGGACCCCCGCATAGCGAACGCCTTGCATAGCGAACAATCCGCATAGCGAACGCTTTGTTCGCTAAAATTTGCCCCGCATAGTGGGGCAAAAACCCGCTCAGCGACCTTTTTCCTTTTCCGAACCGTCCAATTTGGGGGCCTCACCCACCCCAAAATGTGCCCCCTTCCCATTTTTTTCCCCCACCCACCTCCCGGGGTAACATTCAAGCAACCTCGGAATTTTTCCCGTTTTAATTACATGTTTTCGGTCCCTTTTTCGGGAAAATAAGTGACCAGGGGCCCCCAAGAAAGTTCTAGTCCCAAACCCGGGGTAAAAAGGGGAGAATTAGTAGGAAATTAAAAAAATTTTAAAGGGTTTGGGGCAAACCCCTAGAACCCTTTTGGGCCCATTTGTGAACCATTGTGCCAAATTAAAAAAATTAAGGAAATGTGTCAAAAGGGGGTTTTAACTGAAAACCCTTTTTAAAGGGATGAAAATCACCCTGACCCCGCTTTGCAAGCCGTGCTGGTGACAAATTTCAATGAAAAAGTTAGGGCCCAAATTTTAGACAAATCGAAAAGGGGAAGGGGGGTACAGACTCAAATGGCCCGATTTTTGTGCGACAAGGTCCAGTGACTCTGAAGCTGGTCCAGTGGCTTTAAAAAGAAAAGGGGAAGAAACCCCGGAAAAGGACTTGCTACCTCAAGTCCTAAGGGAAAGGGGGTTTCCCCCCCTTCAAAAAAACTAACACTCTCTCCCCCCCCTCCCCTCCCATCAATAATCCCCCAATCTTCCAATAAAAAAGTGTCATGTAATTGTGCATCCCTTTTTTTCCCATTTTGTGTTACAAAAATTTAACATTTTTTTGTGGAAAAAAAAATTTTTTTCATATTTTTGGGGTGCTTGCAGGGATAAATTTTTTTTTTTCCATTATTTTTTAGGGGGAAAAATTAATTCGCATAGCGAACTTTTTCGCATAACACCAGCCCTCTTGCACGGATTAAGTTCCCCTTATGCGGGGCTCCACGAAATATATATATACAGGGGCCCCCCCGCAAAACGTTGGCATCGCATAGCGTTTTTCCCCGCATAACGATTATTTTTAACCAAAAATTTTTTCCCCCCCGGCATCCCGATTAAAAACCCGCTCACCGTTTTTTTCGCCCCGAACGCGCCCCAATGTCCCTCAGCCACCCCTTCACTTTGGGGCCCGCTCCGTCCCATTGTTTACCAGCCACCCCCTCCGCGGAACATCCAACATACACTGGGAATTTTTTCGTATTTTTACAGAAATTTTTCGGTGCTTTTTCGGGAAAAAAAAGTGACCATGGGCCCCAAAAAACTTCTATGCCAACCCTCCCCCCAAAAGGGGTAAAAAATTACTATAGAATGAAGAAAGAGATAATTGATAAGTATGAAATGGAAATGCTTTTGCCGACCTTTCAAGCGTCCCAAAAACCCCCCAATCACCATCGCTACAAATTTTGGGCACCAGAAAGACCCAAACAAGGGAAACTGTTTTTTTGCCAAAGGGTTTAAAGGGGGTTTTTGAAACAAAAAACGCAATTGGGTGGAAAATGTTGAAAACTCTTATTTGGGGTTTGGGTAAATAAAAACAGATAGCAGGGGATAGCGTCTCCAAACGATCATATGTGGGAAAAAGGGTAGGAAAGTTGGGAAAGAAAGATTTAATTAAAAAAAAAACCCGCAACTAGTGATGAAGTGAGTGAATTAAAAGGGCCCGCAAAGGTTGGTTTAGAGATTTAAAGGAAACGTAGTGGCATCCCTTTTGGATAAGGCATGGTGAGGGTGCCAGTTTGACCAAAAGCGGCTGAAAAATTTTGCAAGGGAAAACAAGGAGTACATAGAAACGAAGGGTGAAAACCCGAACAAATGTTTAAATTTTGGGTGAAAAAAAGGGGGTTTCTGGAAAAAAAATGCCCAACAGGACCTACATTACTCAGGGGAAAAGGCATCCCAGGGCATAAAACCTATGAAAGACAGCCCTTTCTTTGTTGAAGTGGGGCCAATGCTTTCTGGGATTTGCAAGTGAAGCCTTTTTTAGTGTATCAAACCCGAAAAATCCCAGAGCGTTCAGGCAAAAGAAATGTCCCCCAAGGATAATTTTTGTGTTCCCGTGGGGGGCAAACAGTAAGGGGATGGGTCAAAAAGGGGAAATTTTTTTATAAATGGTTAAACAACCCTGCTTTTCCCCCAATGGAAAATTACCTAACTGAAAAGAAATTTTAAAATTAAATCCTCCTTTGGGTTTAAAAATGCCCCGGGCATCCTACAGACGTGTCCAAGCGACTTTTTGGGGCAGAGCTTTATTAAAGGGGAAGTTTTTTCCCCCTAATTTCCACCCCCTCTCCTGCACCCTGGACCAGCAGGTTTTTTTCCAACTTCAAGAAACTTACACAAAAGCCTTTTTGAAAAGGTGCTTTTGTAAGACCTCAGAAACTCAACTGACCAAAGAGAGTTTTGGAGGATCACTTTAAATCCCAATTGTGTAAACCTTATGGGAAGGCTTGGAGGAAGTGACAAAGAGGACCTTGAACTCTGTTTGGGAAAGAAACGGGGCCCCAGAATGTGTAAAAAAGGGGGATTTTAAAGGGGTTTTGAGGCTAACCCTGAGAACCTTCCAGTTGAGGAACCATTGGGGATTGGGAAAGCCCTTTGGGGGTTGGGAGTTAGGGGGGGGAGGATTGGAAAGTTGGTGGGGGAGGAAAATAAAACAAACCCACGATGACTGCTAAAACAACTTCAACAGAAAAGGGGCCACCCTGGGGAAATTGCTTCGGGGGAGGGGAGAGAAATTGAAAAGTTGCCTATTTAAAAGATTAAGAAACTGTGCAAAGGGCTTAAGGAAACCTTCATGGAAAAAAAATCACCCTCACACGCTTTGCAACCGTGCTGGTGATTATTACACTGACAATTTTTGGAAACCTTTAGGCAAGCCCCTAAAGGGAACGGAGGTACAGGCCACTATGGACAAACTTGTGCGAAAGAATCCAGGACTCGAAGCGGCCCAGGGGCTTTAAAAGAAAAGGGAAGTAACCCCAAAAAAGGGACTTACTACCCAAGCCTAATGGAAGGGGATTCCCCTTCAAACACTAACCACTTCCCCCCTCCTCCCACCCATCAATCATCACCAGTCTTCAATAAAAATAATGCATTTAATTGCATCCTTTTTTAGTTTGTGTTATTTAAAAATTAACATTTCATGTGGGAAAAAAATTTTTTTTCTACTTTGGGCTCTTGCACGGTTAATTTTATTTTCCATATTTCTTTTTGGGGAAAATTTTATTCGCATAACGTTATTTCGAAAAACGATAGCCCCCCTTTCACGATTAAAATCGTTAACCGGGGGGTCCACTGTAAATATATAATATAATAAAATTTTCTTCTTTTCTTTTAACACACCGGGCCCTATCCCCCCGAGGCGGGGGGCCCAAAAAAGGGAAAAAACGAAAGTTTCCTCCTTTTCATTTTTGTAAATATACAGGGGAAGATTACTAGCCCCTTGCTCCCCCCATTTTATTGCCTCTTACAACACGCATGGGGTTACGGAGAAGAATTTTTTTTTCCACTTCCCCCTGGGGAAAGAGGAAATAAAAAAGAATAAGAAACTAGAAAGAAATAGAAAAAAACCCCCAGAGGGTGTGAAATATATGTGTTTGTACATGTATGTGTAGTTGACCTAAGTGTAAGTAGAAGTAGAAAAGACGTACCTGAAATCTTGCATGTTCATGAACAAAAAAAAGGGACAACCAGCAATCCTACCATCATGTAAAACAATTACAGGCTTTCGTTTTACACTCACTTGGCGGGAACGGTATACCCCCCGGGCGGTTTGCTGTCTACCAACCTCCCTACCTATAATATAAAATATATATATAAAATATTTAAAATATATAATATATATATATATATATAAAATATGTACACCACCATCTGAACTTACAACCGAGTTGGGTTCCGAGAAACCGGTCGTAAGTCGAAATGGTCGTAAGTCGAACTTTACTACTGAATATCAACAAAACATTTTTGTAATGACTTTATTTTATTGTTTTATTTTGGTATTTCATGTTTTACTTTACTTTTTATGTTGTTAGTACTGAATTTTATACTGTAAGGTTTAGGATAAACACTCGTACAACACAAATAGTTGTTTATTTCCTAGAAATTCGGCATAAAAAACACAGTCATAAGTCGAGTGGTTGTAACTCGAGCACGTCGTAAGTTGGATGGTAGGTGTATATATAAACAGTGGACCCTCGACCAATGCTGGCATCGTCTAATGTTAATTCTGACTAGCGATACATTTTAACGCAAAAATTTTGCCTCGACTAGCGCTAAAAAACTCGACCAATGAGATTCGTTCCGTCCGAGAAGCGTCCACTTGTGGCCAGTGTTTACAAGCCAGCCAGCCACCGTGGTCCCATCCAAACATACAATCGGAACATTTCATATTATCACAGCGTTTTAAGTAACTGCACCTGCAAAATAAGTCACCATGGGCCCCAAGAAAGCTTCTAGTGCCAACCCTACAGCAAAAAGGGTGAGAATTACTATGGATATGAAGAAAGAGATCATTGCTAAGTATGAAAGTGGAGAGCGTGTGTCGGAGCTGGCCAGGTTGTACAAAAAACCCAAATCAACCATCGCTACTATTGCGGCCAAGAAAACGGCAATCAAGGAAGCTGTTTTTGCCAAAGGTGCAACTATGTTTTCGAAACTGAGATCGCAAGTGATAGAAGATCTTGAGAGACTGTTACTGGTGTGGATAAACAAAAAACAGATAGCAGGAGATAGCATCTCTCAAGCGATCATGAGTGAAAACCTAAACAAGTGTTTAATTGTGACGAAACAGGCCTGTTTTGGAAGAAAATGCCAAGCAGGACCTACATTACTCAGGGGAAAAAGGCACTCCCAGGACATAAGCCTATTGAAGACAGGCTTACTCTGTTGATGTGTGCTAATGCTAGTGGTGATTGCAAAGTGAAGCCATTATTGGTGTATCACTCTGAAACTCCCAGAGTGTTCAGGAAAAACAATGTCCTCAAGGACTTGACACCTCAAGTCCTAATGGAAGGGGATTCCCCTTCTAAACACTAACACCATCCACACTCTCCCCTCCTCCCATCCCATCAATCATCACCAGATCTTCATTAAAGGTAAGTGTCAATTATTCTATTGTTATTGTTGTTATTGTAATTATTCTATTGCATTAAACTTAATATTTCATGTGGTAAAATATTTTTTTTCATACTTTTGAGTGTCTTGCACGGATTAATTTGATTTCCATTATTTCTTATGGGGAAAATTAACTCGACTAACGATAATTTTGACTAACGATGAGCCCTCAGGAACGGATTAATATCGTTGGTTGAAGGTCCACTGTATATATATACAGTCGACCCCTGGTATTCGATGGCATTGGTATTCGATAAATCCGGTATTCGACGCATTTTAACACAAAAATTTCGACTCGGTATCCGATCGAAAACCCGTATTCGATGCGATTCATTCAAGACGTGTCCATGTGTGGTCTGAACTGCCCCATGTGTGCCAGTGTTTACAAGCCAGCCAGTGTGCGCGCATCTAAGGATACATTCGGTACATTCCATTTATCACTGTTTTTGGTACTTATTTCTGCAAAATAAGTCACCATGGGCCCCAAGAAAGCTTCTAGTGCCAACCCTTCGAGAAAAAAGGTGCTAATGACAATTGAAATGAAGAAAGAGATAATTGCAAAGTACGAAAGTGGAATGCATGTATCGGAGCTGGTCAGGTTGTAAACCCCAATCAATCATCTCTACTATAGTGACAAGGAAAATGGCAATCAAGAAAGCTGTTCTTGCAAAAGGTGCAACTGTGACTACGAAACAGCGACAGCAAGTGTTAGAAAATGTTGACTGTTATTGGTGTGGATAAATGAAAAACAGATCGCAGGAGATTGCATTGTGGCATTGGGGAAGTCCTTGGGGTTGGAGGTTAGTGGGGAGGATGTGGAAGAGTTGGTGGAGGAGGACAATGATGAACTAACCACTGATAAGCTGCTAGATCATCTTCAACAGCAAGAGGCCAGACCTGAGGAAACTGCTTCGGAGGGGGGATAGAGAAATTGAAGAAGTTGCCTACTTCAAAGATTAAGGAAATGTGTGCAATGTGGCTTAAAGTGCAAACCTTTTTTGATGACAATCACCCAAACACAGCTATTGCAAGCCGTGTTGGTGACTATTACACTGACAATGTTGTGAAACACTTTAGGAATGTCATAAAGGAGCGGGAGGTACAGGCCTCTATGGACAGATATGTTGTGTGACAGAAGTCCAGTGACTCTCAAGCTGGTCCTAGTGGCATTAAAAGAAGAAGGGAAGTAACCCCGGAAAAGGACTTGCTACCTCAAGTCCTAATGGAAGGGGATTCCCCTTCTAAACACTAACACCATCCACACTCTCCCCTCCTCCCCTCCCATCAATCATCACCAGATCTTCATTAAAGGTAAGTATCAATTATTCTATTGTTATTGATGTTATTGTAATTATTCCATCGCATTAAACTTAATATTTCATGTGGAAATTTTTTTTTTTCATACTTTTGGGTGTCTTGCATGGATTAATTTGATTTCCATTATTTCTTATGGGAAAAACTGATTCGCTTTTCAATATTTTTGGTATTCGATGAGCTCTCAGGAACAGAATAATATCGAATACCGGGGGTCCACTGTGTGTATATATATATATATTTTATATAATATATATAATATATATATATATATATAATATATATTATATATATATATATACAGGGACCCCCGCATAAACGATTACCTCCGAATGTGACCATTATGTAAGGGGATTTATGTAAGTGCGTTGTACGTGTAGTTTGGGGGTCTGAAATGGACTAACACTTAAAAATATTTTTTA